>BQNB010084043.1:0-28865 GCA_026074375.1 Tanacetum coccineum
GATCAGATGTTTGTATGGCCATACCTAAACATAAACAAAGATAGTTCTCATTTACATTTGCTAATCTTGATCAATATCTATAACAAGAAACATAATAGTTAAACTATATGAAATGAGTTAAGATCCATATCCATGGTTTAACAAGTATCTGAAACAAAGGGATGTTTAATCATAAACCATTACATTGAGATCTTTTTGAAACCATACACTCAAGTATTTCTAGGAGCAATGAGGTGTTTCTAGACGCTAACCATTGTTAGTATAAGTTATTAAGCTATGACATTCGTAAGCAAGAGCTGTTGGTATATGCTCATTTCATTTTAATAATTATACGACTAAGAAATACGTGAGCCTATCGGGGTCACACACGTATACACAGAGGATACATTTATTAATATAATTAATAAGTTTATTGTACATTTATTAATTATATAATATGTTTCATGAAAATAATAAATGATCGTTAATTATACCATTATTCGCTATAATCAACTTAAGGCATTAAATATCTAAGTAATGGAGTTGGATGCACGAAAACCAAAGCCCGTGAGGATGGTGGTGACGGGTCGGCTAACTATAGAACAAGGAAAAGGAGAGTGTCGATTTTGTGGAACTTAAGAAGGTACTCTAGTCTAACTTGGAGAACAAGTTTGAAGACAATCATACGACATATAAGTAAACCCTTAAACCTACTCATGATATTTTAACCATGCAAAATCTATGCGTATGAAAACTAAAAGTTCAATACCAATAGATTCCCTTTTCCCTTGATTGGTCAATCGGCAGAAAACATAACCCAAAAGTTTTTGTTCTATTGGTTTAATACAAGAAACAAGAACAAAATGTTTCGTTTGTTTGTTCGTGAGGCGAGCACTAGCATCTTAGTGTATTCCTTTGACGTGTAGTGTGAGCACCCTTAATAGGTGATTGTTTTAATCACTTTTAGGGTGTGACAACTAACAATTTTGGGTTTGAAATTATTTATAAACTTGAAACGTTATACTTTGAACACATGAAAACTTGACTTTACATATAACCATTGGGCTATCTCGAGTATAACAATAAACAAATTTGAACGTATCCCGGCTCTTGACTAATTTTAGTCTACATGTAACAAGCATATTATCATCATCATGAACATATTTTACAAGTCATTTGCATACGATTTTGTAACTTTTACGTAAATAATTCAAGTAATGCATTTCATGCATGCATGTACTACACTTCACCACCTTTTCACACATATATATATATATATATATATACACATATATATATATATATACATTATATATATATATTATATATATATAGTATATACTATATATATATATATATATAGTATATAATATATATATATATACACACACATTAGCGTACCATCTAGAACACTTGTAAAATTCTAAAAAATCCCTCCCCCTCACCAAAACTGGCCCATACCTAACCCTCATCCTAAAGAAGAAAACCAAACATCTACTTCCCAAGTTACATCTCCCACATTGCCTAAACCGTACAAAACTACTTCCCATGCACCAACAAGTGATATGTCAATCAATCTAGTCATTCTTTTCCTCTTCCTTGTCCAAATCCTACGTCTCAATGCATAAGTCACAAGATTCCATACCCTTTTCAAGAGTTACAAACTCATGTGACTACTAAAACATCTCTTAAACTTACCTTAAATAAGCTATAAGTATTAATTAATTTGCTAGTTCTTTTCACCAATCAAACACATTTCACTCCCTTCTCCTCTCACTAAAATCAGCAGCCATCAACAACAACATACCAAGAGTATTCAAGTTTTGGGTTAAGAGTTTACAAGAGTTAGGGTTTGGTTACATAAAACTAAGGTTTTCTAGTTGGTTTTGGGTAATTAGTGCGCCATTTGGTTCTCAAATCATCACCACCTCATTGTAAGCACCTCGTTTACATGATTTTCATTCATTATAATCATTTCATATTTGTTTTTATCACCTGTATATACTTGTTGTGTAAAGACTTAAAATAAACATGAATGCTCAAAACCCTAATTCTGGCAGATTTTTGTGTCGACTTGTACACATGTTTTTACAACATTAAAAAACACTTATGACACATTTCTTAGCTTCACGTCTTAGTACTATGTCTTAGAAAGTTTCATTAAGAATTTTATGAATTTAGGAAATTTATTAGTATTTTAAACATTTTGTGCAAGACAAAGTGTCCAGATTTACACACCGAACATAATACGTATTTTTGAGCCCTTTAAGTTTAGATTGGGAAGCTTAGCCTTTTGAACTTTTTGTAGCTAATACTTAAAATTAAACTCAGCAACTTTAACTAACTAAAAAGGTTAAGTATTAAAGGAGTTATGACTAAAACAAGTTGGGTAAAACTTTTGGAAATTCCTAGCTTTGACATCTGTGTGTTGTTTAGAACTTTTGGACCCTTTAAACTTTGAGTCATAATGTAAGGCTTACATTTTTGGAAATAAAACTTAAAAACCTTCAATCTAGGCTTTGGAATGGACTAATTTCAGTATATAAATACTTAATAAACTTGATTTTAAACCACATTTGGAACTAGGTAAACCTTGGACACAAGTATATAAGGGTGATACAAAGTTTATAAAACTCATATGCATATAGTTCACTTCATGTTGTAAACCTAAACCGCCTTATTATTAAATTAGGTTGCGGTTAGGATACTTGCCTTTTTTGAACTCGTACTACTACCGAATCACCTACTTGCATAAGGAGTTTCATAGCCCCACTTTTTACTTGTTTTGAAACACTTGGGTGAGAATACATTGCTTGTGTTTTACTTATGGACACAAGTACTTTAAACTTTTACGGATTGCCTAAGTACCCGTTATCCTACACTGGCCCCACCACTATCTTAAACCGTTAATTACTTTGTGTAAGCATGAATGTTTTGAGTAGATCTATTGGGGCTGATAACCCCTGTCCGGGTAGACAACAATGAGCTACCATGTCAAACGGGCGCATTTCATTTGGGAACTTTAGGTGTTCTTGGGATAGGCATCTATAGGGGCAACAACATGTAAACACGTAAACGTTAAGGCTTCAGTGTCATAAGCTTAGTGCAATAGTAATACTTTTTGTGTGATATTCTATTTGTTATAATAGTCACATACACTCAGAAATATTGTGGTCCATACTTATACTTATTTAAGCCTATGAACTCACCAACTTTATGTTGATATTTTTAGCATGTATTTTCTCAGATCCTTAACGTACAACATCATGGCTGGCATTGACCCGTTCAAAGACTTTAAGAACACAAGTCTTTGAATAGGATGCTTAACAATGAATTTGTAACTGAGAAAAATACAAAAAAGAACATAATGGATTTTTATTTTATTTAATTCTCTCTAAAGAAAAACAACTTATTTAACTTTCTGTTACAATGAAGTTTCCTTCAGGCTACCTTCTTTTTTCTCTTCCCATATACCCTATTTATATTATGACTAAAGAGATATGGAAGGCTACATGATAAGGTTAAAACTTATAGCTTATCACCTATTTTAAAAGATTCTTTAACTTATCACCTATTATAATATAGGTGCTTTTACTTGCTCGAGACCGTCTCGGATCATGCCTCCCCTCCTCAAGGAGAGGACTAACTCATGTTGGTCTTAGAACTGGATATAAGGAAAACGGGCATTGCCAACTTCCTTTTGAGAACCATTTTGCTTGGCTAGGCAGTTGTCCCTTCATTCCAATTCGGTACGACTTCCTTTCACCGCGTCGGGTTGGGCACGACTTTCTTTCTACAATGGTAGCCTCTGATAACATCTTTTCTTGTTCATTTCCTAATTCGTCAAGAGAAGGAAAATACTGTAGTGGTTCTTCATTAAGCATTGATGGCTCAAACATATTTTAACTTGTCCACGTTAATCACCAGATACATCTCCATATATGCTGGTAGCTTTAGTTGACACGCGTTCTTACCGATTTTCTTGAGGATTCGAAACGGCCAATAACGAATGATTCCCATCAGTTTTTTTTCCATTCTTCAGTTCTGTGATGATCACCTTCTTGAAAATTTCTTTCAACTCACTGACGATCATGTCATTTATCTCATCGTTCTCTAAAGCCGAGTTTCGATGCATACCAACGTTAGGCGAATTTGAATTTGTTATTAGTTGGCTGTCATGTTCACTAACTTGATTCATTGGCATGTCATAAACATCTTCAAATACCGTAGGGTATGCTGCTATAACATTTGCAGGTTGATTATTAATATGAGATAAGGCAAATACCTTATTTGCGCTTTCCATGGGGCGCACAAGTGAGAGCAGAATGACTTGAGACGCATTCACTAATCGACGTGCTTGGCAAGACGTTGTCAACTTGACATTCCTCGTTCCCTTTCTCCTATTAACGAGATATTTTTTCCTATCTTTCTCGAATTGATATTTTTGTGCACGTCGAAAATATACGACATTTCGTTCCCAATGATATGGGCTTCCAAAAATTACTTGGAAAATATCTAACGGAACCACTTCGCATAATACTTCGTCTACATACTAATTTGTGATAGCAAATCGAAACTTACATTGTTTATTGACTTTTGTTTCCATATCCTTTTGGATCCAACCCAAGGAGTAAGGACGAGGATGTGGAGTGGTTGTCAGACCTAATCTTTGCAAGAGAACAGCAGATATCAGATTCTTTTGACTACTCGTGTCGACTATGGATTTGATTAGTTCTTGTTTCACTTGGATATGTAGATTACGTCGAGAATTCTACCCGATGGGGTATTCTCAAGACCGTTGGACACGGTGGCATAATTTACGTCAATAGTGAGGGAAAACTATACAAGACTACACCACATAATTTTGTCGTCTTTCATTGACCTTGGGGATTTCCATTGATACAAAAGACGTCTTCACAAAATATATTGCTGGTTTACCACAGCAGATTCAAACTGAAATGCGGCTTCATACAACAAAAAATATTTCCCAGGCAAGTAGCATCACGATGGCCATTGAATTAAAAAATAAGTTTAGCAGTCAAAAGTTTGAAGAAGGCTTAAAAGGCAAAGGTTCGAGTCGTGACCAGTCGAAGAAATACTTTAAAAAGTGGGAGCGATGCAATCTTCAAACGGAAATAAATATTGTAGGAATTGCAGGATAACGGGACACACAGAAGAAGAATGTTGGAAAGTATATCTAGAGTTATTCCCGAAGAAGTGGATAAAATATGATCGAAGCGAGAAACGTACAACTGCATCTGCCTAGGTCAATGATGTAGTAGAACTTGAGTCAGTTCAAGAAGCAGACAAGAGTTTGTTCTTGATGATGAAGCAAAAAAAAAGTCGTTGAATACGAAAGAACAACCTGATAAAAAGAAAGAGTTATTAATAGTCGAGTGAATTCTTTCCAACTCACATCTTCTCCTTTTGTTTTTAATTGAGAATTCCACCAAGCCAGGCATGACTTGTAAGTTTTAACCGTGCAAAAACCACCTTATCGCTACTACTAAATCCATACAGTGTGAAGTAAGTCTCCAACTGATGGATCCAAGAATCAAGCTTCTCCACATTAACAATAACATCATATATTGGGATATCTATTCTTGCTCCAACTTTGAATGGATAATGAGGGCCTTGCATCTTTTTGTTATCATCATCTCCGTCTTTGATATCATCATCTTGAAACTTAATTCTTCATATTCTTCTTTCTCGGGTCTCTCATGAGCCTTTAGTGGTTGATCTCATATCCAACTGATTATGGATTCAAGGTCTTTCCTGAGTTTATCAACCTTTGTTGCGAGTTCATCCTTACTAGAAGGTTGATCCTCCGTATTATTCATTGTCAATGTTGTCTTTTTAGACTCCGGTAATCGGCGATGTTGTTGAAGAACGGTAACAGGTGCTCCTGATGCCTTGTAATCAGACTTGGTTTGCACCATACAAGTCGAACGAGGCTCTTGATACCACTTGATCAGGTCAAAGACTTTAAGGACACAAGTCTTGGAATAGGATGCTTAACAATGAATCTGTAACAGAGAAAAACACAAAAAGGAATGGAATGGATCTTTATTTTATTTAATTCTCCCCAAAGAAAAACAATTCATTTGACTTTCTGTTACAATGAAGTTTCCTTCGAGGTTGCCTTCTTTTTTTCTCTTCCCATAACCCCTATTTATATTATGACAAAAGAGGTAAGGAATGCTACATACTAAAGTTAAAACTTATAGCTTATCACCTATTTTAAAACGTACTTTAGCTTATCACCTATTATAAAACAGGTGCTTTTACTTGCTCGAGACCGTCCTAGATCAATTATTGTCGGAGTCTCATGTAGGGTCACCCGGTATTGGTCACGTCGCATTGAAGACTTTATTCATAAACTTTGTTTATTTGATTTTCTTTCCAAACTATTGATTACTTTGTGTTGAAACTATATAAGATGTACCTTGTGAAAACTTATTTTATTTGAATATGTTTCGTTTTGAATAGAGGAGCAGTGGATTGGAAGAGCTCCAAGCAAAGTACCATTGCAATGTCTGCTACAGAATCTGAATACATAGCTGCTTCAGAAGCTGCCATGGAAGCTGTTTGGATTAGGAAGTTTATCTCAGGGCTTGGTATAGTACCAACGATAAACGAACCTTTGAATATGTACTGCGACAATTCAGCTGCAATTCATTATGCTAATGAACCGGGGGTTCAGAGAGGCGCCAGACACTATCATAGAAGATATCATTATGTTCGCGAGTGTGTTGAACTGGGCGAGATAAGGATACTTAAAGTTCACATAGATAACAATCTAGCTGATCCTTTTACAAAAGATTTATCAAATAGGAAGCTTACTCAACATGCTAGGAGCATGGGGCTGCGTCCTGCTAGTAGTTTCATGTAGATTTGTGTTTTAGTATTTGGATAAGGGATGTTAAAACAATTTTATTTTATGATAATGATACGTTGGTATTTTGTTATTTTATATTATAAATTGTGTCCTATATTTGCATGTTTAAATCCATGAATAATAAATGTATTATTCTAAATTAATCCATTGTCGATTAACAATATGGGAATATTGTTAAATTAAGACAATTTTGAGTGATTGGTGATATTGGAGATATTAAGGATGAGTCCACCAAACTCACATGATATTCATAAGATGAATATTGGATTTCCCCGCCACAAGAATATCACTTTATGGATCGACATCATCAAGTGAATCTTATACGTGATTTTATTTACATAAATCCTTAGACTTGAGACGCAAGTAGGTTTAGCATATGTGGATATTCCTTCTTGATATAGTTTAAGTTGTCCTGAATAAGGTAACTAATAAGGGCTATGTCAGAATGGTTTATGTCATATGATGACTAGACACTTGTAGTCAATATAGAATTTGTTCCTTCAAATTGTTGAAGAAGATACCACTGGGCCCCGCATAGAAATAATCAGATGTGTATATGGTCGTACCTGAAAACTCATGTAGATATGTCTCATTGATTTTCAGTAATCTTGATTACTTCATATATGAGAAACAGAATCGTTAAATATGGAATGACATTGATCCATATCCAATTTAACAACGGTATCGGAAACAAAGGGATTGTAAATTCATAAGTCATTTGTTCATGCCCTGTGAAACCACACTCGCATGTTTCTGGGAGCATTGGCGTGTTGCTAGACGCTTACCAATGTTATTATATTATTCATACATGTCCAAGTGGGAGCTGTTGGAATATGTCCAAATATGAATTAATATATGTCCGGGAATTATACGAGCCTATGGGGACGCACACGTTTATATGTAGAATAACGAGTAAATATATTAAAGTAATATATTATGTGTTTAGCAAACGATCGTTAAATGTTAACAAGTATTAATATTAGTCGTTAAAGAGTTAAGGGACTAAATATACAAAACCGAAGATTGAAAGGGTGCGGTTTGACTTCCCTTCTCCTTAGTCGGCTGGAAACATAGTTTCCTAATAGGATTAGGAGATTGATTTGAGGGCTATAAATAGAGATTGGTTTTTCATTATTTGATATACCGAAAATCAAAATCCTAAACTAAAAATCGATCCTTGTGTTTTCCTTGCTCGACCAAAACTTAAAACCCTCAAGGGTTTTCGGTTTTCTTTCTCCTTCTTTGTTCGATCGCTTATTAAACCACAAAGGGTTTTGTTGGCTTGTTGGTTCGACCTTAAGAACAAAGGATTATTCGGTTTCACTTGATTGTCAAGATTTGGTTATCGTTTGGTATAACACTACTAGTACTAGCATACCTCGTTATTTGCTAAGAACGTATAGTGTGTGTAAACGTAGAGGGATCATACTTTTGATTCTGGTGGTATTGTGTGGTATAAAGATTTATACACACGCGTATATTCAAGACCGGTGTAAACGTTTACCTATAAGCGGTGTAACGTTTCTTGCTAAAAGGTACACACTTCAACCTTGTTAATTAATGTATTCTACATGTAATCTTTAATTCCGCTGCGTACTCGTGTTAATTAATTGGTTAATTAGATAGTAAAACCCAACACCTATATGCTATATCTACGAGTTGTAGAACTTAAACATACAAAAAAAGAAAAGATACGACTCTATTCAAGTTGAGAACATAAGATCATTTCATCCAAGACCAAAACATAAGATCAAAATCATAACCTTTAAATGCATTTACAGGGTCAATGCATCAATCATTCCAAGACTCAATTTTTCCTTTTGCTCTGTGTGTAATCCAGAAGTACACAAGAACTTGATCTTCATCGCATATTTTAGTTAGGTTCGATATCTTATTCTGAAACACTATCTTATTACGAATACACCATATTACGTACAACACTCCCCAACAAACCGCTTGCCAACATTTCTTTTGCATGACGTTATAATTATTCTGACCACTATGATTTATTATAGGATGGAGTCTAAAGATACGCAACATACTTTTCTAAAAAGAACGAAATACGTAACGTACTTATTTTATTGTCAGTATCGCTAAATAACTTTCAAATTTTATTCGATATACGTAATATGACCGGGTATTGACCGATATTTGACCTGTTTGACCGGTTACCATTTACAAAAGTTACAGAAATGGTCCATGTGATTCGCGTTGACTTTTCACCTTTAATCATTTGACTTTTTATTTCACTTAAAAAAAATTTTCCACCAAGTTTTTTAATTTTGTTTCACTTAATTTTTAAAACTTTTTTATTTATTTATTCATACACTATTTTTTTTCACTTATTCATACACTAATTTTTTTACACTTATTACACTTTTTTAGGAAATATTTTAATGTTGTGTTAAACTTTTTCACAACTAACACCCTCATGTGGCTTAAATTTTGACTGTTAAACACCCCTCATGTGGCTTATAATTTTTAAAAAGAAATTGTTTGCTAAATCTTGACTGTTAAACACCCCGCTTGTGGAAAAAAAATCCAACGCAACGTTTACAAAAAATTTCTTTTAAAAAATATATGCCACATGAGGGGTGTTTAACAGTAAAAATTTAAGTCACATGAGGGTGTTAGTTGTGAAAAAGTTTAACGCAACATTTTAAATTTTTCCAAAAAAAACGTGTAATAAGTGTAAAAAAAATTAGTGTATGAATAAGTGGAAAAGTATAATAAGTGTAAAAAAATAGTGTATGAATGAATGAAAAAAAGTATTTTAAAAATTAAGTGAAAATGTTTTTTTAATTAAGTGAACAAAATAATATTAAGTGAAAAAAAAGTTAAGGGACTAACGGTGAAAGTCCAACGCAAATAACAAGGACTATTACTGTCAGTTTTCTAAGTGGTAACCTAAATACAATCGGTGACATTAGCGATATTGTCCAAAATTTGAAAGTATCTTAGCGATTCTAGTAATATATTTAGTAGGTTACGTATTTCTTTGTTTTTGGAAAAGTATGTTGCGTATCATTAGACTTCACCTTTTATTATATCTCCCATAGACGCAACATTAAAATTACCTATGTTCCACCATTTAAAGACTTTTTCCCATCCTGCCACAACTCTTGGGCAAGACATAAAACAATGCTCAAAAGTTTCTATTTTGGTATCACAATAACGGTAAAGAACTGTGTTGAGATCCATACCTATATGATGCAACCATGAGCGAACAAGAAGGCGTCGTTGTTGGAGCCGCCACACATAAATGCAAATTTTTTTTGGATGTATGTGTTTCATTTAGTCTTTTGAGCTGTAACCATTGAGTTTAAAGTAGCTTCATCAAAAATTTCTTTTAAAGATTTAACTAGAAGATACCTTTATCATCTTGAAGTCAGCTCCATGAATCTAATTGTATATTAGGAACAAAAAGTTTGTTAACGTCGTTAATTCCATGAGCTCACGTATAACTCTACCCTTTAAAAAAAAACGTCGCCATAAACTAATCATTAGATTTTACAAAAACACTCCTAAACGTCGGCTACCAAACATACCAAGGACTCCAAATATATAGGTTGCGTTTAGTTGGAGATTTTTTTTTTAATTTTGTGTTTTCAAATTTGTAAAAAAAAGGAGGATATTTTCCACAAAACATAGAAAACGTGTTCATGTGATATTGTTTTTCATTCTCAAGAAAACAAGGGGGCTACAAAGAAAACAAGGGGTTACAAAGAAAACAAGGAAAACAAAAAAATGTGTTTTGTAGTTTCTCTTGTTAAGTTGAAAAATGCATGTTTTGTGTTTTGTAGAGAATTTTGTTAGAAAACAATAATTTGAACGCGATCTCTATTTTCCTTGTTTTTCACAAAACATTTTGTAGAAAACAAGAGTGTTTTCTCCTAACTAAACGCACATATGTTTCCTTCGTTTCACAATTTCAAAATAACAAGTTAGTAAGATGATTGTGTTGATGACAACATATTACCTTTTTGGCTAATGTAACCCACAAAATCTAATGTTTTGTAGAGAATTTTATTAGAAAACAATAATTTGAACCCGATCTCCATTTTTTTTGTTTTTCACAAAATATTTTGTAGAAAACAAGAGTGTTTCCCCCTAACTAAACGCACATATGATTCCTCCGTTTCACAATTTCAAAATAACAAGTTAGTAAGATGATTGTGTTGATGACAACATATTACCTTTTTGGCTAATGTAACCCACAAAATCTAACTCCAGTCACCTTTGTTAACTTGTAAGAGGCTTGGGAACGGTGGTGCCATTCCTTTGCGCCAAAGAACGATGTGTCGGATTGATTGAACGGCGCAAGAATCATGACTAGAGAGTTGTGGATCGCAGTTATTGTACAATAACAAGCCGTGATCGAGAGCGACGCGATATCGATATATCTATATAATAATATATATATATTTTATATATATTTTATTATATATATATATATATATATATATATATATTAAATATAGCCTTTTTTAAAAATATAGACGTTAGGGGAGCGTTTTTTTGAAAATTATACCTAAAAAATCCCATTTTTACCCCTTAAAAATCCTATAAATACCTCTTTATTATTTCATATTTCACACACACTTCCAATATATTTTCTACTTCACTAATTTTCAATTTTCTTTCACCTATGGATTCCAATAATTCCGACGCATACGGTCATTATGATATTTATTTTCAAAGTGACTATGATCGATATATGCGGGATTATCAGGCGTATGAACATTGGGAATGGAGAAACTGCCCAAAGGCATTACATGGGCAATTCAAACGAAGATATCATAAATACTCCACTCTTATGTTAGAAGTTGTGGCGAATCAGAGATTGTGGATTTGGCATGCATTTTATGAGGTTCCAGGGGCGAATAATAATCTAAATGTGTTATATGGTTCCCCACTATTTGATGATGAACTTGCTGATACAGCTCTGGAATGTCCATTTGTGGTAAACGGACATACATATAGGAAATGTTACTATTTAGTCGACGACATTTATCCAGCATGGTCTACGTTTGTCAAATCTTTTTCCGTTGCAAGGGATGAAAAATGCTTGCAGTTTAAAAGAGTTCAAGAAGCTGCAAGGAAAGATATTGAACGAGCTTTCGGAGTACTCCAAGATCGTTGGTGAATTATACGACAATCCGCTTGTGCTTACCAAATCAACATGTTGAAAAAAATAATGTATTGTTGTATAATGTTACATAACATGATTTTGGAGGACGAAGGATTTGAAGTGAATGTGAGAGATTTGTTCGTTAGTCCAACGCCGCATATTCAACGAACTTGGGTGGAAAGATGCGAATTACATCTTAGGAAATCAAAAGAGCTTCGAGATAGAAAAACGCACATCGATCTTCGACAGGACCTTGTGGAGCATCTATGGAATAATCATTAGTTTGTAATTTAAATTTTATGTAATGTTTTTTTTAATTTAATGTAATGTTTTTTATATTAATGATTTAAATTTTAGTTATATTGGGTATTTTTTTTAATTAAGTAAATTAAAAAAAAAATTAGAGAACGGCACCAGAAATGTGGTGCCAACGGATGCCCCAGCAAATGTGATGCCGTTCTTATTTTGCTGACGTGACAGCACTTTTTGAGACGGCACCAGGAGAACGGCATCACTGCTCCTAGCACTCACAATTTGAGGCTTTACGAATATCGCACAAACCTACACGCAAACCAGAGACTTTGTTCAAAGATCTTAAATTTTCATCGCTCAACCACCTCTATAAGTTATTTCAACTTATATATATATACTATATTACTCAGATGAATGTGAGAGATTAAGATTGGACAAAACTCGAACGATCAACATCCACATTTGCAAATGGCAAATCAAATCGTAGTCATCGTTTCGAGTATTGGTAGATAATATTACTGACCAAACTCATAAATGAGGAATTTTCTCTCACAATCTTTACCTTATAGGTTTATGTAAGACTTGAAGATAAATTAACCGATTACACATTAGTAACATCGCCTTTTATACTATTTCTTATTTGCTACTTGTATAACTTTCGTGTAAAGGTGCATAAGAGCACCTCCAATGCTCGATTTATAAATGTCCGTGGTGACATGCAGGGGCGGAGCCAGGAATTTGTGTTAGCGGGGGCCGTAAATAATTTGTATAACAACATACATTTTGTGGAGCGGTTATCTTAGCGGGTTCAATCGTTCAACCATTTAGACCGATTTACAACACATATGAAATTACGCTTAATTCTTTAAGAAATTATATATAACTTTAAATCATCAATAAAATACTATCTTAGTTGTCAAATCAACAAACAATTTAAATCATCAATAAAATACTATCTTGTTATCAAATCAACAAACTTTACCTATCAATATCCAACTTTGCTAAATAAGTAAATTCTTAATCATTATTTTCCTTTAAAGAACTATTCCTCAAACATAGAATTGTTTTTCTAAACTGTATGAACGATAGAAAAAAGTGCGTCATAATTGTACAAAACGATCTAAATATTTGCTCGATAAGTTGAGAAAAATAAAGAAAACGAGAAAACGAAAATGACGATCGAAATACTTGCTCGAAAAGTTAAGAAAAAAAGGACGAGGAAACGGCAATGACGATCTAAAAATCTAAGTTGAGAATAGCAAAAAAACAAATTTAGTAGCTTTTATTGTAAAGTCACGAGACATTTACAAGTTTCTCATCTTATATTATTCAGAACAACAAATAAGAAAAACTTTACTAAGAAAGATAAGTTATAATTTTGAAACAGAGCAAACAAATATAATAAGGGCCCGTTTGGTTTGTAAAGGGGTTAGAATCAGATTTGAATTAAGGAATGATTTGAAAGAAAAGTAGGAGAAAGAAAATAAAAATTTATTTATATTATATATTTATTTATATATAAAATAAGATATTTAAAGTTATTTTTAAATTATAATATAATGAATAGAATAAAAAAAATAATAAATGTATGGTTTAAAATGTAAAATAGGTTATACTTTTTGGTTTGATACTCTTGAATCATTAGGTCGAACATGGGGAATTACTTTTTTTAAAAGGGCCCAACTGACACCCATAGTAACTAATACCAAACAATTGTGCACAACAATAATTTCATGCCAAAAGTTCAATATAGACCCAATATTTGTCATAGACCCAATGAACCAATCCTAGCCACTCATTTTTTCATAAAAATAAAAAAACCCACTTTCCACCTCTTTTTAAAAAATTAAATATCTCACACACTGTTAATCGTTACGCAAAACAAATACTTAGTCATGCGACGAGAATTAAATTATCTTTCTATTGAGGGGAGACACTATATAACTTTCGAAGAACTTTTTTTTTGTTTTATGAGCATATACGATTTTATGAAATCATATATGATTTATATAATCATATATGATTTTTATGAATTATATATGATTCGTTATTACGAATCATATTTTATGATTCGTCACACGAATCATATCATGATTTTCGCAATTCGTGACTGAAACAAAAATTGAAAAAAAGATCGTTAGATTCACAAATTCATGAAATCATATTATGATTTTCATGAAATCATATAATGATCGTTATACGAATCATATATGATTCGGTTATACGAAATCATATATGATTTTTAGCAAATTTGTGATAAAAAAAAATCGAAAAAAAGTTCATCGAAAGTATATCGTATCACCCGTCTACTGAAAGATAAAAAAATACTCGTCGCGATGATGTATTTTTTGTCGTGTGGCGATTTACCGTTTGTAAGATATTTTATTTTCAAAAAAGAGGTGGAAAGTGAGTTTTTTTATTTTTGATGAAAAAATGAGTGGCTATGATTGGTTCATTGGATCTATGACAAATAATGAGTATATGTTGATCTTAACTCATAATTTCATTCTTTGTGTTCAAAAAGACCCTACCAAACGGGTCCTAAGTTATAAGAAGTCAAACACGTTGATATTCACCACACATTGGCTTCCTGTCTACTCTTTCTCTCTCTCTGTGTGCATTTATATCTTCTTTACATTAAACCTGCAACTTATCCACCATTTTTTTAACCTTCAATCATCTATTATCTAGTAAAAACATGTCAATCCAAGCGAAAAACTAAACAAAAATTGGATTAATCAAGGCCAGTTAGGGGTGGCTGAGCACCCGTTAGCCACCCTACTGGCTCCGCCTCTGGTGACATGAATACGACTTATTGTGGCTCCCAAAATATGAACTTGTGCATTCTCTAAAGCATTTTGAACACTTTCATATTTAGAAAGTCCGAAAATTCAGACTTTTTTAATGGAAATATCTCTTTTAAACAACAAACAAGTCAATCTCATTTTATATAACAACTTTTTGTAACAACTTTTTGTTATGTGAAATCTTAACAATCCATCTCATTTTAAAGAAAGATATCTTATTGTGACACGTGTCACCTCTTAATTAAAAAATCATCTTTCCTTTTAAATTAAAATACCTTTTTAACTATTTATTTTTTTATGATTTAATTTCACTATATTTTCTAAAATTTTGTGCTCTTTAATTCTATATCCATTTTGATATATTTTTATTAATTTTTAGTTTTAATGCCCCTGAAACCGTTGCTTTACGAGAGTAACATAAAGAGCATAGACGCGGAGCCACGAGAGAGGCATGTATAGTTTTAAATGTTTTGTGAAAAATATTAAACAAAACGCATATTTTACGAAAGACTATTATTTTAGCTGCAACATTTTCATAAAAAGGTGAAAGTTAAGAAAAAATACTAAGAGGGTGAGGTGTGGTAACGAGGTGGCCTCGCCACTCCTACGTGGCCTCACCACTTCGCTCGCCGCCACACCACTTTCGCTCGCCACTTGCAAAAATCAATCGGATTCGCCATGCCTACGATGAAGGTAAAAGACAAAGGTTTAAGAATATAACCGTTATTTTCAAACGGTTATATTTTTTAATTTTAAAAAAATTTATTATTATTCTTTTTAATTTATACACACCTTTCCCTATAAATAACACCTTATTTTACCATTTTAACACACACTTCTCTACAACAAACTTCTTCTTATTACTCATCTTCTCCAAACTTCTACCAAAAAAATGTCTCAACTACCAAATGATCAAAACCCGGGTTTTTTTAAACACATCTTATCCAAATCCCAACCCGCAACCACCCTTCCCCATCATCTTCCAAACAATCGAATCTCGTCTACCCCCTACCGGCTCTACACAAACACTAAACTCGTCGCAAACCGGTTACCCCCTTATGGAAACACAAATGTCACCGCTCGAACATGCCTTATCAATCACAATTGCAGTATCATCAAAATCAATAATACGGGTTAAAGGTTACACAATCCAAGAAATACGCAACCTTACTTTTTTTCAAACAATCTTCACAACCGTTCCTTATTTTTTTCACAACAATCATCAACCACAATATTTTTCACAACACTCATCACAACCACAATTCAAAATACCCCAAGCCCAAGAACCCCGTGAACCTAAGCGAAAACAAAAAAGGACGGGGAAACTACAGGTTGTGAAATTGGTCCGTGGGCTATGGAAAATGAAGATATGGAAACAAGGCGACTCAATATCCGTTGGAATGACAAAGAAGAAATCTTGCTAGCCGAGGCTTGAATCGAGCACTCGCAGGACAACAATATCGGAAAAGACCAACGGGATGAAATCTATTGGAACAAGATTGTTGAAGAATTTCCCACGATAAGAAAAAACTGTCCGGTGCGTACCAAAAATATGTTGACGGGAAAATAGACCAGAATGCACGGTGATTGCCAACGGTTTAACGCTTATTACAAACAGGCAAATCGTAAAAGCGGGGAAAATGAAGCTGACTTGATCGAGACTGTGAAGACGGTTTACTTGGAGCGAGTTGGTAAAAAATTTCTATACCCTCACGTGTGGAAAATTTTGAAAGATTACCCTAAATGGGATGCGGCGGAGCCGATTGATGGAGATAATCTCCAAAAGGTGTTTGGTCCGGATAAAAGAAAGCGTCCCGTCGGCAAACAACGTGCTGGGAAAAAACAAAAATCAGTTGAAACGTCGGGGAGCATCGGGGGAAGCCAATCGGTGTCTGTATCGTTACTTGTTTATCAAGATTATTAGAAGTAAATGTGTTGCTGCTGAAAGAGCGTCCGAGGGCAGAGGAAAAAGTTAGCTATCAGGAAGTCCTGTGAAGATATGAGATTTCTAATGAGCGATACTCTCGAAACTATGCCGCCTAATAAACGAGCCTTCATTTGGTTTGGACACACAAGCTGAATTAATGCAGGACTATCAAGGATGTGGAGCAGACGATGCTGGTGCAGACGATTAGTTTCGTAATTTTATGTTTTTATGTTTCGTATCGTTTAATTTCCTTATGTTTCGTATTTTATTTTATGTTTTTTTATGTATTGTATTTTTAATTTGTGTGAAATAGTGGTGGGACCCAAATGAAGAGGTGAAAGTATGTTATGAGTGAAGAGGTATTTTTGAGTGAGAGTGAAAAGCTGATGTAACAACATGTGAAACCCGTTTTGTTTTGTGGCTTAAACCACCATACCCTTACTCTAAATGACATCTTACCTCACAAGAGACGCATTTATTATTATTATTATTATTTATCTATTTTTAGGTTGACAAAAAAAATACTTTTACCTTTTATTAAAATTTATTTTTCTCCGCTCCTGCTAGAAAGTATGTTTGAGGCCCTCACACAAAATTTGCACCATCTTTTTTTAAAATTTTCTTTTAATATAATCAGTGGCGGATCCAGGATTTTGGACTGTATGTGACACAATTTCGGCTCGCTTCGCGAATAGTTTTAACTGTTGGTGTTTAGTTGATCAAGGTTAAATAGCCGTTTTTGCGGTTTTAAATCTCGAATTCAAGTAACTTAAACACAGTACGTATTGCAACAAAATATATCTTTTGAAACACTGATAAAATGTAAACATGTTGTAACTATAACATTATAGTAAATAAAATAAAAACACTAATGAAATACATTTTGATGATTTAATATCGAACTAATCAACTAGTGTTATTTTAATAGTATAAGAAAAATTTTTGCCATTAATTTTGAATCTATTTAATAATATTAAAACTAAATATATTATGGAAGAAATGCAAATGCACTCTCGTGTCTAGGGGTGAGCACAAAAACCGGAAACCCGAATCGAAACCGAAAAAACCGAACCATATGAAAAACCAATATGAGCGGTTTTGATTTTTGGAAAAACCGAATGTTTGGGGGCGGTTTTCGGGTGCATATAAAAACCGGACCAAAAAAACCCCCCCTCCCCGCCATTATTTATATTATATATTTTGTATAAATATTTTTATCTTTATAGAAGATTTTAATGCTTAACTATTTTTAAAAAAAGATTTGAGTATCATTTAGACTTTTTTTCACACGGTTTACAGTTTACATTATTATATTTTCTAGGTCTTCTAACTGTTACTAAAACGAAGAGGGAAAGAATAAACACCTCCACATCTTCACTTCCACCTAATAAATGTATGCATAATATTCTTGTTGATAAGCAAACTAAAATCAATTTGTTGGCTATCGATATGCATGCATTATGATATTTTTGTATTCTTAGAGCTAATTGCATAATTCAACTTCAAATGGGTTAGTGGTTGTTATCCTTTAAAATTGAGTACAAGATAAAATGATCACCAATGTTGACGCTTGGTTTAGGAATAATGTAGATACTGCAAACAAAGAAATATGTTCAAAAAGCATGGAAAAGTTATAAAATCATAGAATGGTATGCTCTCTTAGCTTGTCATTCTAAGAAAAACAGCATACTTCAAGTTCTTTTTTTATGTTTATGATATTAAGGAGTGTAGTAATTTCATGTTAGCATTGTTTATGATATATAGCTTTCAAACTATAATCTTTTTTGAGCTAGCAGGTGTTCTAGAGGAAAATTGTCAAGTTTGACAGTTGATTCTGAAGACTCAAAGGAATAAAAGAATAAAGGCCAACAAGGAAGGCGTATTGTCCGAGCTTTTTTTCCTTTTTAAGTTAACAAATTGGTAAATTTTAAGAAAAATAAAAAAACCGAAAAAGAAACCAAAACCGAACCGATTTATTAAAAAAGCCAAAAAACCAAAACCGAAAAAACTGAAACCAAACGGTTTGCAATTCTTAAAAACCGAATTTTTCGGTTCGGGGTTTGGTTTTAGCTCAAAACCGCCCCAAACCGCCCCATGCTCACCCCTACTCGTGTCCCACTATATACAAGCAAAGAACATAATTACACTAAAAAGCAAATAAGTAACAAAGTACTTATTAATACTGTGCATTACTATTCATCTTCTTCAAGAATGAAGCTTGAGTGCTCAACATATTTTCTTTTTCTTAGAAAAAACTCAAAATAATTTCTCTCATTTTGTTTACTTAGGTGCACTTCTCCAAACTAGGTGTAGCACTTTTAAAAACTAAAAAAACTCCTCAATGAAAATACACTTCGTCGGATTCGATCGTATGTGGCACGTGCCACAGGTGGCCAGCACCTAGGTCCGCCCCTGAATATAATACAAGTGGGGTTTGGTTATAAAGTTTTTCTTATGAAAATGTAAATGTATATTACCACCAAATTAAGCCTACAACATAGGCTATACAAAAGATTAAGAACATGCTCAAAGATCCATAAAATGTAATACACAACTTTAAAACCAATTGAATACATAACCCCTACAGTTCCTAAACAACCATATAAACTTAGGCCTCAAGACAATAAGACCAAATGTCTAGACTGCATGAAGGCAAGCATGCTATTCTCAATGCAGAACCATCCTCACAAAAAGAACAATACACTTGACATTATAAAACCCTACAATAACTAGGATGTCGGGTGCAAATTAAAAGTTTCAACCCGCTGCCCCGACCCGTACTTATTAAATGCAACACGGGTTGAGTATTTATGTCACCCGATCCACCCATTTATTACTTCCGGTTTCGTATACACGTGTTGGCTATGTAATGTGGACAGCTTTCCACCTCCTCCATGATTCATAAACCTTAGAGCATCTACAATGCTAAAGTTTTTGAAAGACTTTTTGCTATTAATTAATCACTTTGTAATTATGTTTCATTTAATGAGAAATCATTTATAAGTCATGACTATAATGCTAACAAGTCATTCTAAAGCTTTATCATGACTAAATAAATATAATATAATAAGAATGATAGAGAGGGAAAAGCTTTTTACAAAAGCTTTTAATTTGTCAAGTCTTTGGTTTGAATTATGTTATTAGTCAAAAGCTTTTAATTTTATTGCTAATGTTAGATGAGGTGGGTTGTAATGAAGGTTCAATCTCTTTTGTTTAAATTAGGGCAAAGGCAATAAATGACTAACTTACTTATCCCAATTTACTGCTGTTAAGCTTCCCCAGTATGAGATACAAAATTATTAGGGGTTGTTTGGGAATGTTTTGTATGTTGCTTTTTTTATTATTGCTTTTCCAGACATCGTCTCAGTTTCAATGACTATGCTTATTTGAGATTAAACTGCCACTCAGTTTTCATCATTAAAACTAAGAAACATTATGAATATTGTTGTTTCTTGGATTGCTTATGTGCATTGAGATTGTTATATTGATGGTCGAAATAGTATTGATTACCTACACTACAACTTATTTATAGGTGACTTCGATGCCTTGGAAATATATACATATATGCTTATGTTTGCAAAGGTGTTCATCTTTCGAGCTGCTTGACATGATCTTACAAAACTTTTGGATGCAGGTCACAAGGGATCACAAAATTTTGAGGGAGAAGGTAATGTACCTAATTGGAGATGCGGGGATAGAACAAGTACGTAGGCTGATAATAATTCTGATCCTAAAGCTATATTGGTACTGGGGTGGTTGTACTCGAATGAAGCCAGATTATTTTCATCGTGGCGTGGCGAGCTTCCTAAGCTCGCAGCCATGACGGATATACTATATTGACTATTTACAGCTCAGCTTGCTATAAAAACGATTCTTATGGGTCGTTATGCGGGTTGTTTCTATGTGCTGCAAAATCTCATTTTTTTACGGACGTTTGGTCCGTTGCCGTGTGGTTGGGTGGAGTTGAGAGAAAATGAGATTGTGATTATCTGTCATGAGCTTGAATGATTTCGATAAAGCTGGGACTGTCTATATGCATCATGGCAGTGCGAGATTTCGAGGCTATCAGCCATGGTGCTTTTTCGCTCGGTTTCTATTTCATGAGACTTGCGGCGATATCAATTATGAAAGGCTATGATGAATCTGAAAGCCTTCGAAAAAGCTTAGATCATCCGGAGCTTGGCGTGCCAACTTTTTACGTTTGCAGCCATGGCGGATGCATCTTCTGTCTTCGATTGTTGGCCTATCTGAGCCTCCTGTACAATCATGTTTCCAGTTCTTACGTCAAAAATGTAAGTATGTAACGATGAATTGAAGTTTCAGGATTGATAGGCTATGATGAGTCTCAATGGCTTCGATGACATTGGGATTGCATTGCAACCTTGCCGTATGCATCCTCCTTCTTCGATTATTATCCTATCTGAGAATATTGTGTGGCTTTTGTGTTGCTGGAACTTAATGGGTGAAAGCGGCCTGCATCTTGGCGGGGCATCACGACCAGAATCGTGTTTGCAGCCATGGCAGGTTCACATACCCTTTTATCCAGTGACACACCTGCAAATCTGAGCCAAAAGTTTTCATATTCTGACGAAGTATCAACTTATTTTCTGGCTTATGAAGTTATTTTATGTCGTTTGGGTGTTTGGCACGTGTTCAGGTGGATACGGGCAACGATGACATTATTTGTGTCATGTCGGGCAAGCTTGACAAGCTTGCAGCCATGGCGGGTATATCCTCTATTTCCAGATTGGTTCGCCTATCTGAGCCTCATACTCACTTTGTGGTATTGCTTTCTTACATATTTTTGCCGTTTATATGGACAATGTGATGTAAACAACAGGCAGTGATGAGTCTCGGTGCGCCCTATTAAAGCTGTGATTGTCGGCATCTTGGCGGGGCAAATTACTAGATTTGCAGCCATTGCGGATGTGTCCTCTTTTTTCGATTGTCCACCTATCTGAGCCTATAGTAGTTTTTATATACTTTCAAGTGGTAAGGTTAGTGGTAAGTCAAAAGGTTACCATTTTATATTGTTTACACATAGAATTGGGTTGAAAAGGCGTTGAAGGAACCATGGAAGAAGATTAAAAATAAGGTTACTTTGTGTCTGTTTTCAAGTACGGGGCCGACACATATTTCTAATGCAGGTATGGCAATATCGAGTATAACAAATTTCTGATATAAATAAGTCACTAGGTTACAGTTTCTAAATAACATGTTTTATAACTTTTTGATATAGGTAGGTCAAAAGGTTACGGTTTTCAAAGTTCTGATTTGCATACAGCGGTATTGCGTTGGTGGTGGCACTGTGATAGTGGTGCAAATTGTGGCGACAAGACAAGGTTGTTGGAACAAGATGAGGTTAGTGGTGTAGGGTTAGTTAACCTCACCTATTGGTTAGATAAGTGGGAAAGTAAAATCATATATTCAAGCCTTCTTTTTAATAGGATAAGGCCAAGGGACTTTTACTCATTTCATAAACATCTCTCTTTTCATCCCAATAATGATAACCTTGCTTTACACATTGAACAAGCTGTGATAAGTTCTGTCAGTGGTTTTGCACTTGATGTTTTTCCAGCTGGGGTTACATTTATATATAAGCTTTTATGCTTTGAAATGTAATTCCTTATTATGTATATTACTCTTTTACCTTATTATAGTATTGATTGCGGGCTTTTAGTTTTGTAGAAATGCATAGAAGGTCAAGATGTTCATCTGCGTCAGATTAAGGCAGTGGGGCTTGAATCTGCAGCTTACCATCACGTCCCCAAATTGCCAATCCCAATCTCGATCTCTCAATGGAAGATCATGAAGCAACAACAACCACCACCTGTACGCGGATGATATATGTATGTGAGGCAATTACTATTCTTGAGAAATCATATGGACCTGAAGACATCAGGTACATGATTCGTTATTTGTGAAACTCAAATATTACAAATACGCTGCATACTTTCTCCCACATTGATAATTTGATAATTTTACTGGCCATGGCATACATTTCCTATAGTAGATAACTTGGCCACTTAACCAATTGATACCCGCTGCCGCTATAGGCCTGTATGACTAATATTATGGAACTAATATGAGAGTTATTTAAGGGAGTGTTTGAGATTGAACAGTGTATGCTTTGACCACCATTTTATTACTTCTTTTTGTTTGACAAAAGAGTTGCTCTACTTCCTTACCCTTGATATAGGAGTTTAATATGACTATCTTGAAACAAAGTTGACAAATAGCTGTTCGTGCAGACTCTAGACACAATAACACAAATGTTACCTATTTTAACTGAAACCTTTTTTTAATTGCCACCTCTAGAAATTATTATTTATGGTTGATCAACTTAACTTGCTCCAAGGAATTCACACGTTTGTTTCTTTTTGTAGGCGAATGAAGGAACCAAGTCTGTTGAACAAGAGGCTCTTAGACAAAAAGGCCATGTGAATGGTGTTTGGTGCTGATGGATGGGAAAACGGTGTTGTGCTTGCACCAACTGCTTATGGAGGTGTTGTTGCACCAACTGCTTATGGAGGTGTTGCAATTGGCTGGGAATAAACCAACCTTCATGTACATTAAAAATAGAGTAGTAGTATTAAACTTTTAGCTGAACATTTCTTTTGTATAGAATACAATGTCGTACATAACCGTCATAATACACAAAAGCTAAAATATAACAAAACCCGAAACGATGTTCGACACACAGATCCCGACCACCGCCCGCCAAACGCCCCGCAGCGGAGCGTGGGCAAACAAACTTCTCCATAACAAGCATCATCTAAGACACATGCCTTGATACCTCAGACAAATGATTACATTTTCTTTACAAAGACAGACAACACCTAAACTACACCAACCACCTCACAAAAAAGTTGAAGACTCGCATCCATAGAAGGCATTATCCCATACATATGAGGCCAAACCATCTCTATAACTCCTTTCTAGGCTCCCTGAAACCCAACAACCAAACACCCCTTAAACTCCTCTGCATCAAGCTAAAAAACTGGCAAACAAGAAAGAACAGATCCAAGCACTCCATTGATTAGCCCTATGAGATATTTTAAATATTAGCAGCCTTTTTAATACATCTGGACTGCTTAACCTTCAAACAACATAGCTTCAATTGTTTTTGGGTAACAATGGTTTTTGACATTTTGGCCGACTAGTCTACGGAGTTTGAATCCATCGTGACACATATATACTCAAACCAGGTGAAGTCCTCCTTTTTTAGGAGGTTGACGTAACAAGTTAACAACTACAAAGTTAGTCCCATTCAATTTAGTTTCATTCTTTGTGGCATCATTCATTTTGACATTACACTATGTTCTCGAGATTACTTTACAAAAGAAAGGAAAAGAAAAGGAAAAAAAACTTAAAAATATTGATGTTCTCAAGATTGTTTTAAGATGGAAAAGAAAGGAAATGGAATGATAAGGAAGAGGAAATAGAAGCTTTTTTGTCCCAAAAGTTTCCTCCCAAAATTGGGAGGATTGTGAAGGAAAATTTACATAAAGTGTTTTGTTGACTAAATTACCCTCCATTAGTGTATATATACATATAGGAAAAAGATCCTCTCATGTTCATTTGAACATGAGAGGTAATGTTGTGCTTTGTGTGATTGTACATTTGATTTAAATAATCAAATATACAATCACATAAAGCACAACATTACCTCTCATGTTCAAATGAACATGAGAGGATCATTATCCATATATATATATATATATATATATATATATATATATATATATATATATATATATATTTGAAAGGACATAATTGTAAATGAACATATCATTCTCATTTCCTTTCCTTCTATTAACTTTTAACTCAAGAACATAAAATAAAATACTTTATGTCTTTCCTTTCACTTTCTCTTCTTTTCTTTTCTTAAAATTTGTTTTCTTTTCCTTTAAAAAATAACTCGAGAACGGAGTGTAAGTGTTTATAGGCTTTTGTTAACATATAAAATTCACTAACATGGGTAGATCCGAAGGTCGGAGAGGATAAAAGAAATGAGTAACCATATTATTGAGAAAGAAAGTGAGATGAGAAGATGTGTGTGTTCTAAAGAGAGAAAAGAAACACACACACTTACAAATGATTATCCTAACCCCTTCATGGAAGTATGGAGGGGTATATATAGCCTTAGTGACTTCTAACTATGCTAACATGACATAAATAGTCCTTACGTGTCCCGTCTATAATAACTAATGTAATTCCGTAAATGACGCTCACATTTTAAGGCTAACAATCTTTCCCCAACGTGGAGTGTTAATACAAATAAACTGGTAAAAACATTTATTTCTATCTTACGATCTTCTCGTGTTTTGTCGATAACAAATTCATAAAATTGTTACAAGTAAAAATCTAGAACACATATATATATTTCATATCTTAGACTTTCAATATTGTACATCATTGATGACATAATCATCTTACCATATCTTAGGCAAATCTACCAAGATTACACATGATATTTCAAGATTTGGCAATCTAAATTTTAGATTATGTGTCAGAATGCCGGTTCCATGGATTTACATTGGACGGTTGCCTCTGGTAAAAGGAACTAGATAGAACCGGGCTACAGGGCAAGCCAGTTCTATTAGCTTATACTGGTCGGTTCCCTTCTGCAGAAGGAACTGGCGAAACCGTGCTACAGTACCAGATTATGCCTATAAATACCAAGCCATTTCTCTTGTTTTACTCACCCATTCTCATTCTTATATCTCTTATAAACTGATCATTATCTCATTTTCCGTTCTAGATAGTTTCATACATCATTTGTAGGTAATTCTCTTTGTAGAAGAAATTGCCAAAATAGCATATGAGACGATCAAGTTTAAGCAATCTTGTTTCGCATCTCTATCATCTCATTAAGTTTACTTTTATGTAACTTGTACATCATTTAGTAGTCATAGCATCATTCGTCATCCTTGTAAAAAGAAGTGAGATTGCATTGGGTTGATTTTACCTTTGTTAGAATCCGGTATTTAGCTTTGTACCGTTAAAAGGGTGTAAGCGACGTTGTGAGGCTTCTTCGTCGGATAAATGAGATTGGTGACTAGTATTTACAAACTCTCGAGTAGGTGACTCGGGGAGTGGAGTAGGGAAAGGAAGGTGTCCTTGTAGCCGAACCACTATAAACGCTTGTATCTCGGTTTTATCTTTCTTACTCTCCATTTACTTTACTTTCATTTCATACTTATTTCATATATCATACCAAATCAATATCGTCAACTTAACATAAATTCAAATCTAAGTTTCAAAAATTAAATTTAAAACAGTAAAACTATTCAACCCCCTTTTAATTTTTCACAATTGGCATCAAGAGCTAGGTTACCAAAGGTTTTAAAATATATTGTATTTTAAATCTTTAAACGATAATGGATTCGGAAAACTAAAAAGAGGGTCAATCTATGCAAAAATGACGAGGTGTCATTTTATACACTATTTCAGGGTCATTTAACCCCCTAAGTCATGCAAACATGCCCAGATTATGTGCTTAATCGTTTGTTTTCAGGTTTTAGCACTTGATGGCATTTGGAGGAAATACACGTGACTTGGGATCATTTGGAGAAAAAATGGACAAGACTACGGACCTACACCAAATCTCTTGAAGAATTATGCATACAACGCGTGGAGACGGTGTCCCAGGCACAAAGCAACGCCGTCGTGATCTATCTAGTGATGGCGTCAGAAATCTAGCAACGGCGTCAAGACGTGGCCGACTTAAAGAGGATCTAGAATCATCTACGTGGCGACGACGTTAGGACTTCAAAGCGACACCGTCGCAACGATTTTCCTATATATATTAAACCGAAATTAGGGTTTTAAGGGTGTAACTTTGTATAACTTTAGGGAGACGAACCCTAGTCATTTTAGCAGATTTTTAGGTCATTTTTAGGGCCTCAAAACCCTATTGTAACTACCTTTAATCTATGTTTTAATCAAGTAAGATTGTTTATCATTAATCATACAATATGTCTATGTGTTGTTTGATTGATTTATGCTCTTGCTTTATCTTTAACATGCTAGGCTAAACCCTCCTTTGTATTTACTTATGATTGCATGAAACTTAGGTTGTAGATCCTTTTGATGTTGCTTCTTGTTGATGGATGTGCGTGTTAGGCTCTAGAAAACTAGCCATAAGGTATTAAATTGGCATAGACGTCTAGGGAAACGCGAGTAGTGTAGAAAGGATACCATCGGTAACAGTATTCATACTACCTTACCCCTAATATGGTTGATCCCTCTTAAGATATTTCACATGCATTTAATATACTCTTAGGGGCCTTGTAATAGTCTTCATACTACCTTACTTGTGCGTTGCCTTAACGGAATATTAAATAGACGACGGGTTCGTGTAATTCGTTCATGACTTAGGAAATACTTACACAGATCATCACAAGTGTGACAAAGCAACAAATCTAGGAGAAGCAATATGAGGAGTAGTGCATGATTAGGTAAATACATCTTTTTATCATAAAGTTATCACCAATAGTTTAGATTATATTGACTTAATTATTAGTTAATCAAACCAACCTCTCAAACCATTGATTTACTTGCTTTCTATAAAATATAAAAATACAAAAAGAATCTTCTCTCAACCCCTTAGAATTCTGTTAGACCGTGTTCGAGCCTTCCCAACCTATTCCCTTAAAAAACGATAACAACCCCTGATTCTTTCCTATACTACACTACAACGACTAGGTACACTGCCTAGGGGATTGTAAAACTTCATGTGAAGTCTTCGCAACCTTCACATCAAGTTTTTGGCGCCGCTGTATGGGGAATAGTTAGGTTTCGATCCTCAATTGAATCCTTTCAAGTGAGAATTTTATTTCTATATATTAGCTTTCTTGTAGTCTATCTTTTCTTTGTGCCTTTTGTATGTAAATCTTTCGTTCACCATCATGATGTATGAAAGACCACCTACCACACCCTTTCAAAACCTACCATGAACCACAACCTTCCCATTCCAAAGATATACTTTGGTGTTCCAACAACATCAAGATGAATCTATCTACGATGCATGAACTCGTTTCAAAAATTTAATCCAAAGAGTCCCTCATCATGGCCTCGATTTATGGTCCCTTACTTAATTATTTTATGATCATGTCGACGACTATACCCGAATGAACCTTGACTTTGCAGCAGACGAGAATCTTAGGGAATTAAGTAGTGAAGAAGCACGGGAAGCCATATAAAATTTCGCCCAAGGCCAAAAAGAATGGGACAACCAACCAAACATTATTTATGAACAAGAAGTAGTAAATTTAAAGGCTCAAGCAAAAAGATTGTTTGGAAATGAGAATGTTTGGGTTGAGTTGCATAGGGGTATATCATGGGATAATGTAGAAAATCTAAACCCACAAAGTACCCCATAAGTCCTCCCATCATTTAAGGAAAACACACCGCTCGTGACTTACCCAGATGAAATAGAAGAGATTATAGGAATCCTGATTGAGGTAGAACCTTTAGACGAAACACCACTAGAGGATTTAGGCTTGAATACTTGTAATCATGACATTCTTCTTAGTTCTAGGGAAATTCCTAATTTTGATGAAACAGAGCCTCAACCAAAGCCCTTTCCTAGTTTTCCATCCTTAGAAGTAGATCTAGGAGAAAAAAGAGACCTTGAACCACCCATCAAACCACCTAGTCCGGATAGTTTTAGGATGAAGGAAGTAGAGCATTTGACCATTCATACATCGTCTTCACCCGATGTGGCATCTTTCCACCCTAAGAATACGCATTACTATTATCATCCATGCATTGATGATCCTAAGAAACACTATGGATTTAAACTGGGTTTATTAGGACATAGTGGATCCCTAGGTGTTGATTTCTCGAACATGGAGATGATAGAAA
>BQNB010084044.1:0-16978 GCA_026074375.1 Tanacetum coccineum
TTTTGGAAATTAATAACACTACCAGCAGGAACGATAACACTACCAGTAGTAACAACACTACCAGTAGTAACAACACTACCAGTAGTAACAACACTACCAGTAGTAACAACACTACCAGTAGTAACAACACTACCAGTAGTAACAACACTACCAGGAATAACTATAATTACATTATTCAGATATTTATAAATGTTTTACAATTATAAATATGTTTTCACTCAAACATTTAGATGGTGATTGAGCTATATAGAATATTACGTGGTTATCGAAGTGCTATAATACTAGGGAGTTTCATAATGAGGCCTCTTCGGATGGCGTATCGACGAGTTGTTGGATTTACGATTTAAAGTGTCCTAACTCCTCGTACGTCATGTCATGACCTCTTAAATTATGATAGCCCGAACGATAGTACGATGTAACAACTATAGGATTATATAATGTTATTAATTAAAGTACTCGGTACTTATACGACCTATATTGAATTAGGTTGCATTCGGGAATAATCGTGAAGCATTCCCACACTTGATATAAATTATCAGATCACTCACTTGAGGTGAGTTCATAGCCCCACACTTTTTACAGTTTTACTGATTTACTATTATTTGGGGTGGAAACATGCTTTGTTTTACAAATTGGACGCAAGTGGATATTTTGCATTGATTACATGTTTGCCTAAGTAGCGATAACCCAAGTTAAGCCCATTATCATGAACTGTCAATTGCATAGATGTAGTTGGGAATTACATTATGTGAGCGCGAATGTTATTTAATAGATCTATTTGGGAAACGACCTCCCCGTTCGGGTGACTAGCTATCACCGGGAACGAACGTTATAGCATGTCGAATCAGGGATGTTTCGGGTTAGAACATCATTTCGGGCTGAGTAGCAATATTTTGCGAACAAGACTGTCGAGCTTCAGTGTCATGAGCTTAGTGTAAATGTAATCTGGTTTTGTGATTGTTTGCATATGTTGTAACATCACGGGAAAGTCTTGCGGTCCTGCATAATTTAAATACATAAACCTATGAATTCACCAACATTTTTGTTGACGTTTTAAGCAATGTTTTCAGGAGGTCAATAGGCACGAGGTGCCAAGGATGCATTGGGTTACGTTTTGGATTGCACGCTTAAAGACTTTTATATCATATTTTGGGAAATCTATGTCATCTTTTGTAATATTAAACAAGGAACAAGTGAAGCTATAAGCTTTTGTAATATGTCTTTTAATTAAATCCAATGTATCAATTTAAACGACTTTTTGTGTCGTTCTTATATATATCTTGTGCTGTTGATCTTGAAGTAACACGCCCCGGATCCTTATTCCGCTGCGACCCATTTTGGGGGTGTTACAGATTGGTATCAAGAGCCAAGGTTATAGAGAACCAGGTCAAAATGTTTTTGCTGGACTATAACCGTTTTCAAACATTGCATTCATAAAAAGGGTTTTTATGGGACACACTATTTGTTGCATTAGTGGGACTAGATGCATTCATAATTGATATACGTGGTTATAATATATTACGTATATTACAATAAGAGCCTTATATAATATACTCTTATAAGTTATTTCTTCTGGTCACAGTGCGATGTGATCTTATTTTATTTATGATGCATATGTTATGTTACGTTATGATTGTATTGAAATCTAACGGGTATTGTATTTTCTTGTGATTTAAGAACATGGCACCAAAAAGAGCCACAAGATCAACCCGAGTCCCACCAGTTACACCAGCTCCAAATGCAACAACCACAACTGTTACTGAGGCACAACTTCAGGCCTTAATTATATTTCTACTTTTTGAGCAGTCCCAGACAAAAAACCTAAGTTGTTCTACAGCTCCTCTTGAGTCTTAGAGTAGATTAAGATATCATCTATAAACACTATCACAAAATTTATCAGATAAGGGCCACAAACTCAATTCATCAAATCCATAAATATGCTGGTGCGTTAGTCCCGTCCAAAGGGCATTACAGTGTAACATCAAGTCCATAACAGTTCTAACGTAGTCTTTGGAATGTCATCCTCATGCACTCTCAGCTGATGGTATCCAGACCTAAGATCTATCTTCAAGAAAAACTGTGACCCTTGCAGTTGATCAAATAGATCATCAATTCTAGGAAGTGGATAATGCTCTAATAGTCAACTTTTCAATTCCTTTATAATCATCACATCCTAAAGAACATCCTTTTTCTTAACAAACAATACCGGCGCTCCCCAAGGCGATGAACTTGGTCAAATGAAACCTTTGTCTTGGAGTTCTTTGAGTTGTCCCGACAACTGACCTCCACTTCAGAAGGTAGCCAAACTATAAGAGACTTTGCTTATCTGGCGGTGCTCCAGGGAATAACCTCAATCCAAATTCAATTTCCTAAATTGCGGTAATCCAGATAGATCATTCAGGAATACCTCAGGAAAATCCTACCACAATATTCTCTTTCTTGTTTCCTTTCATTGCCTTAGCACTCGATCAATGAGACTCGCTTTCTCTTTGGGCTCCTCCCATATTCAATAGCAACATTGCCATCCGATAGTGTATTCTCGACTACCTTCTATGGCAAATATATTTCAGCCTTAAATTGGCCAACCAATCCATACCTATAATCACATCAAAAACCCCATGCCCCAAGAAGGTATTAATCGATTTAAAGACATGACCCTCGATCTAGTTAACAAAACCCTTAATAAACCTTATCAAAACTCTACAAGCTGCCCGCTAGCTACTCAATCTCAAATCTAAAACCAAAGGTCGTTGGCTCTAAGCCTAACAGAGGTATAAAAGAAGTAGAAACAAAACTAATAGTCCCGTAATAGAGTCAATAAGGTAGTGGCAAAATGATTATCAAAGTAAACGTACCCGTCCAAAAATGATTCTCGGGTCTTGGCGAGCTGACTCCTTAGTAGTAAGAGTAACATGTGAGGTAATTATGAGAGCCTATGCTCCCAACATGAATGGCCCTAACCCTCAGCCTGGTTCCCATTGGTTTTCCACGACCTGACCCTCATTATTAGCAGCAAACTTGATTTGGATGATTTCCTTCGGTTCTTGTCTCTAAAGTTCCAATCTAGGACAAGTTTGACCTGACATGGTCGTACATAACCCCACTCATAACATGGCTCTGAACAGTTGATATTCTAGCATTGACATGATTCGACATTCCTCGGTACGCCTCTAACAATCCTTTGTCAAAAGACTCGGCAGTTTACAGTTAAAGCAATGAGACAATGGGCCCTCAGGTGTCATGGTAGGAGTTGCAGATGTGTACACACTTGGGCTAAGTAACCCATAATTCTTTCTTCCAATAGTGTTTAACAGTAGTAGCAAAATCATTCCCAGTCCTAGTCCTCTTATTATCATCCCTACCATTCTTATCCTTGCTAGTATCCCCTACATTTCCTCTTTTCTTAACTTTCTTAATAGAGTCCATTTCCTTCACTAGCCTCATCGTCATTGTAAGACCAAGAAATTTGACACAGCCTTCTGCATAGTCTTTGGCTCCATTGCTGCCACCATCCCACGATTTGTGGAGCAAGGCCATACACATACCTCTCAATCATCCTACTCTTGAGGTTTCCCAAATGCGGACTAACCGTCGCCAACGTCATGAAACCTTCATGTAAGACAGCAGGCCATCCCCGACCATAGGCGTGATTCCCACAATTCAGATTCTAACTTTTGCATCTCATGACTAGGACAAAAATCTTGTGTCATCATAAACTTAAAGTCATTCCATGACATACTAATAGCAACTTCTCGGCTTAGCGTGCGGATCTGAGAGTTCCACCATGTTAAAGCCTTACCCACAAATGGTATCTAGCATGTATTTACGTTATGGTTATTCGACTACAACTATCATATCTGTATGTTCTACTCCATTTTCTTGATCCAACGAGTAAGAACTACAGCACTCCCTTACATCATATTCCTTACGGTAACAAGCTAAGAATCTTAAATAACAACCTCCACGGTTTCCATTCAACTAACACATTCCAATGTTCTCCTGAACGTTCTCACATTAACCACATTACCAATTCTGATTTCCGAAACAATTCCTTGGTTACGAACCTAGCTAGCAAGGAGGGTAAGAGGTTCTTGCAATTGTTTGCAATGATCGTTTGAGAAAGTCAGGGTTCGAGAAGTCGGGTGCACCCCCATTGGCTCCCTTTACATTCCCATTGACTCCCTCTACACCCCCATTAACTCCCATACCTTGGTCATTTCCTTGACCATTCAAATCCTCAACACGCTCATCATTACCTTCCCTAGGTCTTCTACCCCTTCCACCTCTACCAACCCGTTCACCCGTTCCCCCTCCTAGTGATTCGGCAGCAGGCCGGCCAGCACTTCGGGTCCTCATCCTTGGCGGCATTATCTATACGAGGGAGAACATGGGCAACGTTAGGTAAGTGGGAAGACTCGCACATATATATAAAATATCTTACTATATATAACCAGATATACACGTAACTCCACCCTACGGTGTCAACATCGATTTGTGTGAACAACATTATCAAGTATGAGTGAGTTATGATACGCTTATAACTACGTTGGCCACCGTACTTATATTCGTATCCTTTCCCATTCATATCCAATATTGAGCCCACCCATTTCAATGACTGACATAACTAAGGCACCAAACCGCGAACACACAAAGGCACACAGAAGCAGAACACCACGCACATAGATCTTATACGCAACTAGACGACGGATCTTAGGTTATAGTCTAGGCCAAACCACCTAGTTCTCTATAACCTTGGCTCTGATCACCAATCTGTCACACCCCGATAATGGCAGAAACTCGGGAATGCAGCATGTTGTTCAATCACAACACAAGATACTAAATAGAGAAAACTACATTGAATAAACTCCAAGTGCTATGAAGACCATCAACCTTGAACAAACTCATGTGATGTCCCAAATCGCAACTAAAATCCACAATCTCTTACAATTATTCAAATGCCCACACAGGGGACCAAAATCCAAACTTATTCCAAAACATCCGAAACTAAAATCAAACAACAAGCAAGCAAGACTTCTAACGAAATTCCACACGGGCTACTTCTAAGTCTGCTGTCAATCACCAAACTACTCTTCTTTTACTTCACCTGAAAATGATACTCGAAAACATGAACAATAATGTTGGTGAGCTCATAAGTTTGACCTTAAACCCAAAAGTTGTGCCAATATTTCAACAGTGGACAATAGTGCTATATGACAGTGAATATATGCAAACAACATTAGCATCACCGCTAATCAATAACCATATGTCACTTATGCACCTAAAGGGCCTACCATCTGGAGTACTAAAATTAGGGCAGGACCACACATAAACCTGGATAGGCGTACTCATCCGCTCCAATAATCACACAAATACTAGGTAGGTGTACCCACCAGATCTAATAATCTCACAAACACTGGGTAGGCGTACCCATCCGATCCAAACAATCATGCATCACATAATATTCACATAGCAGTCATAAGCACATAACTTGTCCCAAAAACAAAACCACATTTTGCACAGATCAATTCAAAACATTTCAAAACACATTTGAGTATCATTTTTTCCAACGGAAAAACAGTAAAAAGTGGGGCTACGAGAACTCACCTCAAGCAAGTCTTTAACAACCAAATCTCAATCACACAAGCAAATGCAACGACGCCCGCACACGACCTAGTCTAGTTAATGTCCCAATTTAATCATCCAATTCCAAAACAATCTTCACGTTTGATGCATAGAGTTTAGACGCGTTGTACAATTACCCAAAACAATTTAGTAGTGTGATGGTTGACGACTTAACTCCACAATCATATCAATCTCATTTCTCGATAATACATACTTATACTATTTAGCTTAAATAGATAAGTAACATAATAAATATTTATAATTATTAATTATAAATATATCTCGACAAGTCTATTCGGTACACCTTAGTCACTTCAAAATAATCATTATACTGTTGAAAATGAAACGTTTACTCATAATAAACACTTTAGAGAAGTTTTGAGAAAAATTATATTTTTCGTATTTTAGTAAATTTTTTAAATAAATAAAATAAAATAATTAAATATTATTTTATTATTTAAAATCAAAAATCATGTTTTTATGAAATTTTCTAAGTATAAACTTTTTACGAAATTTCTACATGACTCGTACGTTTATACAACGTTTTTCCAAGGTTTCAAACCTGATTTTCAATATTTTTCACAAATTCGACACAATTCGACAAAATTTTAAAATCTCAATCGTTAACGCTTACCAACACGTTTTTTCCAAAATATCGTTCAATGTCACTTCGTAAATACATTTCCACTTTTAAAAGTCTATCAAAATTCTCATAACTACTACATATTGCTTATTGGGCCTTAAGGCCCAACAATGGTCCATTAGGACATATATAAGTCCAAAATACAATTTAAGTCCAAAACCAAAGTCCATTTACAAATATAAGTATATACTTATATGTAGAAATAATCCGGACCACAATAAGCCCTCCCATTAAGCCGCGACTCAGATAGACTTATTGAGCCGTGAGTCCATAAACTCCAAAATTAAGCTTTAAAATAAGCTATTAAGCTACGTATCGCTTTTGGTTACTACCATAAGCCTCAAAAATAGTCCACAATATACACCATAACACAAAAATAATCAAAATCACTTTCTTAGTGATTTTGGGAATCCATTCGTGGCCTATAAGCCTAAATAAACCAAGAAATAGCTTAAAAATAAGCCCGAATAAGCCATATAAGCTACTATAAAAAATAAGCATTCTAGCATCATATATTATTCAACCATCACGACCACGACATCAAAACTACAAATACCCTCTTTTCCTTTTCTTTTTACACGAACCAAACACCCCTTTTTTCTTTCGTTTCGCTTCCAAAAATCAATTTTCACAATGATCAACTTGTACAACTAACATCTATGCATCAAAATAAACCCAAAAGGACAAACGAGATTTAAATTTTAAAACTTATAAGAAAATCTTCAAATTTGTAGATTTCGACACGAACCGGACAACTCAAACGTTGTTTAAATGAATAACCAAACACTAGAATCAACCCCAAAAATATGTTGGTGAATTCACATGTTTGATAATTCTTAATATGAGGACGCAAGACTTTTCCCGTGATAATGCAAATACACATGCAGACATATCTTTTCCCGATTACATTTACACTAAGAAATGACACTGAAAGCTCGACTGTCTTGGTTCGCCAAAATATTGCTACTCAGCCCGCTCAATGGATGTCTTTAACCTCGAAACCATCCCTGATTCGACATGCTATAACGTTCGTTCTCGGTGATAGCTAGTCAACCGAACGGGGAGGTCGTTTCCCAAATAGATCTAATTATATAACATTCGCGCTCACATATATGTATTCCACCAATAGCATCTATGCTCATATGACTGTTCATTGGATTTTGGGCTTAACATTGGTTATCGACTTAAGACAAACTTGTATTCCAATACTTGCGTCCAATTTATTTAAACTAAAGCATGTTCCACCTTAATGTATTAATCATTGAAATCGTAAATAATATGGGGCTATGAACTCAACATTGGAGTTCTGATAATCATATATTCGCAGATAGATGGCGTCACATAAAAGTCGTATGCACTTAATTATAAATAGGTCTGTATATAAGTACCGAGTCACTTGCAATATAATCTTATTAGTTGTTACATGTACTATCGGTCGGGCTATCTTAAATTATAAGAGGTAATGACAAACGTGCGAGGAGTTAGCACTTTAAATCGAATCCACAACGCGGTCGATACGCCTGCCGAGAGGCCTCATATGAAACTCCCTAGAAATAGTACTTTGATATCATCACATATAATTATATATAGTTCAATCACACTAATGTTTTGTAAAATTACGGTTTAATAAGTGAAAACGTTTATAATTATCGCTTTAGTAAAACTAGCATAACTTTTGCGTTTTAAGCCCGATTTTAACGTTTCTTATGCCCATCTTTTCGTATTAGGACGAGTTATCATAATTTGACATTTTCAATATTTTGACTCTCTGGTGAACAGTAACTTTTACTGTTCACATCAGACGTGACTTTTATTTAAATCGTATTTGTTGTCGTAAAACCCGTAAATGTCGTATTTTATTCGTTATAGCTCCGTTTTTAACGATTCTTTTGAGGACGTTCTCGTTATTGAAAATCCTATCAATTTATAAGGTTTACAAAAATATAACTTTCTGTCATGAACAGTAATTTTTATAAAAATAGTTTTATAAAAGTATTAATTGTCGTAAACTCGCGAAATTCATAACTCGTTTCGTTATAATTAAAACTTAGATTCTTATCATTTTGGAATCCTAAAAATATGTATTATTTGTTAAAAATAGCAAACTTGCTGTTTGAATAATTTTTATAAAAAGTTTTTATAAAAATTCTTTTATAAATCCGTTTATTTATCGTATAACTTGTTTTTATCATAACTTTTTCGTTATTTATCCGTTTGACAAGTTTCTTACCTTTTCGGAATCGTCGTGAAATGTATTATCTTATAAAAATATAATTAGTATGTTGTTATACAATTTTGGGACAGAAAGTTAGGGCTGACTTTATGAGTCTTATTTTTAAACTTGTTTTTTATATTTTATATTTATTATACTTTACCTCATAAAGTGTAACATGTTTTCTCATCTTGATATAACTTTATTTTAATTATCATATTACTTTAATATAAGTCCATAATTAATCTTATCATGCCATTTGCATTTCTTTTGCTAGAATCATATTAAGAACTTTTAAAAACCCTAATTAACATCAACACTTTTTAAGCTAATGATTGAATATGCATAGTGGAATTATAAGAACACAATCAATGTTATCACAAGGTTTTCTTTATTGAACGATTTCCCTATTACCCTAACTATAATCTGGGGCTACTAACTACTAACTAATAACTAAACGTGTACACACACATGTTTACTATTCGACTCTCATCAGTCGACTATGCTATGGATGGATGTCTTTTTCTAAATGCCTGGACCTCCTTTTATAGCATAAGGAGTCCTAGGCTTACAAGGAAACTAATTAATATATTAATGAGAGAATCAATTAATTATCTTCTCATTAATATTCATTCTTATCTTATTTTGACCAAATCTTTATTTTCTTCTACATCTTGTAGAACTTCATGATGACAATTTTGGTCCTTCTTGTTTCCATCTTGTTTCATTCTTTTATTCACTTTGTCTCATCAAATCAAGAATCCCAACAATCTTCCCCTATTTGATGATGACAAAACAAACAAAGTCTCGTACGAACTTCATCATAAAGCCAAAGCTTCCCCTGAAGTTGAGATGTAATCATCTCCCTGAATGAAACAAAATCTTCAATGCTTCCCCTTGACTTAAGATAAGAATTAGAATCCTTGACTATGTCACCACACATAATAAGCTGCAAATCAATAAACTTGTAATCTTCTTCCCCTTTTTGTAATCATCTAATAGGGGTCTTCTGTAGAAATGCAACTTGGATCATAACAGCTACAAATCATATACCACAACTTCTAATTCAGCCTTCCAATACTCAAATTGCCCACCATTACGCACAATAAGAAAAATGAATCTGAGCAGTAGAAATTTAAACTAGCAGTAGTAATAAAGATCAGCAGTAGTAATGAAACACTTCCCCTTAAGTTTGAAGGAGAGAATTGAATTGAAAGTGTGGAAAAGTCAAATTAAACAATAACAAACAAAAACGTTTAAGAAAAACCTAGAAATCATGAAATTAAACTAGAAAACGGAAGCACGAATTCCGAACAAAGGGGGAAAAACCTAAAATCTTTAAAAATAACCCTACGAAGAAATTTTTACTTCTAAACTACTCTAGGGAACAAATAACGAAGAATGAAAAAGACTAGACCGAAAACGGAGTTCGTTTGACCCAAAAACGAGTCAAAACAAAATCCCGCACCCGGACCGTTCTTTAAAAAGTTGAAAGTTGTACACAAAATCGACCCTACGAAAATTTCTTAAATTTTTCCTACAACTATATGACAAAAATAAAATTTTCTAAAAAAGCAAAATATTTTTTTTGATAATTTTTGTATTTTTTATGAATTAATTAAACTTTTAACGAAATTAAATTATAAAAAATATTAAATGACTTCGAAAAATTCTGAAAAATTTACTAAAAATACTTTACACTATGATTATTCTACGAAAAATAAGAAACAAAAAGTTGCTTAACAAATAAGCCCGAAAATAAGCTTATACAGCTTATAAGCTTATAAGCCAAAAACCACTATAAGTATTAGAGCCCTTGAGTCTTTAACGAAAAAGACCCAAGGGCGCAGTGGTAAGGAGTGTGTACAAAGGGGACTGTATCGAGAGGTCTCGGGTTCGAGTCTTGCTCACCCGGACCTCTTGTCTTTCCCCTTTTTTTTTTTTGAAAACTTTGAAAAGCAAAGTTGTTAAGCTCGTGGGGCTTAACAACTTTGTCAACTACAACTTTTTATGAAACGCCCTTAATAAGCTTAAAAATAAGCTTAAAAGTGACAGAAATGCTTAAAATGGCTTAAAGCTAGAAAAAGCTATCGAATTTGGGGGGGACATTGTGGGTCGTTTTAAGCTTAAGATTTTGGACAAAAAACTAAAAGACTCCTAAAAACTAGCCTATTAAGAACTAAAAGGGACAAGCTAAAACTAATAAGCTGGAAAATTAAAGGGGCTTATTGACAGATTTAAAAAAAAAAAACAAGCTTAATGGTAAAAGGGAATTAACTATTGGACAAATTAGCTAGGTACAAAAGGAAAATAAGGTCAATACTCTATCTATATTACTAAATGCTATTGTGGAGCAACAAAATAGCTTATGAGAAAAGCTCTTAAGCCCAGAACGAAAATATAAGCAAATCCCTACACCTAAGTCATGCATCAAACAGTCAAAGGCAATTTGGCTTGTAAATAAGCATCAAACAAGCTTTTTAAGAGCTGAAGCTAAAGGGGCTTATACAAGAGCTTATAGGCTCTTGAAATAAGCCAAGAAATTGGGCTTAACTTCTCTTAAAAGCTATGAAAAAAGGGGCTTAAAGCCTCCCCTTTGCACCAGGGGAGCTTTAAGGCTACTCTCAAGGACTTATTTGACAGCTTATTTAAAGCTGTCAAATAAGCTCAAATTGAAAGAAAATGAAACAGCGAACAGTTACCCTAGCTTATGGACTTATGCACCAAATTTTGACTTTTAAAAATCATTTTAGATTGCTGAATTTTGACAGTGAAAAAGGGTCTTTGCTTTTTAAAAACTGTCACTTGAAAAACTTGGTGATTTTTGACTCACCAAAGTCAAAAGACCAAAGGTATTTTGACAGCTTCTTTAACACACAAAAACAGCACACTTTTTAACACTTAAACTCAAACTCACAAGTGCTTAACTAAATAAGCACTTGTGGTGTTTTAAAAACCTCACAGTTAAAAACATGTTTTATAAAACTTTTGAAAACAGTTTTCAAACTAAAAGAACCTATAAAACAGCTTAAATGAAGCTTAAAACTTAAACTTAAACTAGCTAACTTATCTCAACCCATAGACAAAAGTATTTTGACCCATTTTCAGAGCTGACCCAAACACCCCTTAAGTCTAACTGTCCCAACTAATTTGTACTTAAAAATCTATTTTAAAACTAAAGCTACTAAAACCTTTTATCTACTCACACTAGTTTTCACCTAATTAAGCTACTTTAAAACTCAAACCTACAGCTTAAGTGTAAAAATAAGCTAGTTTCTCTCCTAGCCCTTTACACTAACAATGACAGTTTTAAGAGATAAACTGAGATTAGACAAAATTTATTTAATGAAAACTTAAAACAGCTAAATAACAAGCCTAAAAAAATATGTTTGCAAAGAATTGAACAGGAATTAAAAGTAAATAAGCTAATGTCTTAAGCTAAAATTAAACTAAAATGAAGTTTGAGAAATGAACCTTGATTTTTTTTTTGTAGTCTCAGTCACAAGCCACTCTTGTTGAGTGAGTGGCTTAAAAGCTTATACCTAAGTGGCACCTTGCCTCTAAAACCTGAGCTTAAAGCTCAATAAGCTCTTTAAAGCTTATTACCTCCTTGTTGCTTCCAAAATGAATCTCATGAATTCAAGTTATCATGTTTTGCTTATCAATGAACAAAGAGATGGAAGAGATACTTTTTTACCAAGATTTGACTTATATTGAGCTTAAAAACAGCATAAGCTCAAAAGAGCTTATGAGAGCTTATGACAGTAAAAACGGCTTAATTTTGAAATTAAAGAACAAAGAAGCTGAGAATAGGCTTTTATTGATCAAATGTAAAGGTACAATCTTAAAAGAAAATTGCTTAAAAATAAGAAAAATACAAACTTCAACTTAAAAACTAACTGTTAGCCAAAATGGCTTTACAAAGCTTTTATAGGAAAAACGACTAGGTCTCTCTCCTCTTTGTCTTTTTGTCTTGTGTTTTCTTGTAGACACACAAACACAGGTGTGTTTGTTTTGTGAGTGCAAAGAGCAAACAAATCATGGCCTTCAATCTTCAAATTCAATCATCACAGCCGTTGGATGAGGCTTGGGGAATTGTGGGATTGCCAAATGGGATTAGGGTTTTAGTGGAGGAGGGGGGAAACTTTTATCCATGGGGTGGTTTGGGTTGCAGGGTAATAGAGGGGAAGAAATCCCGTGATTTTGTCCTGGGTTTTTGGGTTTCAAAAATGGCGGGAAAGGGTTTATAACGGGAAGGGGTGACAGGTAAAAGATTTGTGGGTTTTGGCACTTTTGGCCCCTTTAGGTTATATGCTTCATTGCACGATTCGTCCTTGTGTTGTTAATAGTTATAGGGCTTGACAGTTTTGGCCCTTGTGGTGTAACTTTGCTCAAATGGCAGTTTGCACCCTTGCCTTTCATTTTCTCTTTTCCTCTTATAAATATAAGTTTAGGGATTTACAATTTCAGTCCCTAAACTTATATTTCTTTGACTTTGGCTTTGACCAGTTGACTTTTCTGTTGACTTTTTGACTTGATTGACTTTCAGGGTGTGAGGCCATGATGCAAGTTACTTTGTCGGATCATGGGGAATGGGTTGTAGATAAGTTTATTAGTGAACATAATCATCCTCGTGTATTGTAAGAAAGGAAAGGAAATTTAACTTAGGAAACGAGTGTCATGGAATTATCATGCATTTTAAACAACGGGCTGAGCTAGATAAAGAATTTTACTTTGACATGGACTTGAGTAAAGATGGCACACTAAAAAGTATCTTCTGGGCAGATGGGAGATCTAGATATTCTTATTGTCAATTTGGTGATGTTCTTGTTTTTGATACTACATATAAGACGAACAAATTTAGTTTTCCATTTGCTCCGTTTGTTGGAGTGAATCACCATGGCCAATCGATTTTGTTTGGGGGGCATTATTGGAAAATGAGACAGAGACGACATTCACATGGTTGTTTACATAATTCCTAAAATGTATGAATGGTTCTCCGCTGATTTCTATAATTACCGACCAAGATTTGGCTATGGGTAATGCGATTGCTAAGGTTTTTCCCAAAACACGACATCGATTTTGTGCTTGGCACATTCAAAAGCATGTTTTAGAACATCTTCAATCGTTGCGGTTTCGATACGACGATTTTAAAGATACTTACAATCAATGGGTCAAAACTCTGAATGTAGAAGATTTTGAATTGAAATGTTACAATCAATGGGTCAAAACTCCGAATGTAGAAGATTTTGAATTGAAATGGGAACATCTAAAGGATAAATATCTTATCAGCAAAGATAGTTGGTTGGGAAACATATATAATTTACGTCAATATTGGGTAAAAGCTTATTTGAATGATACCTTTTTTGTTGGAATGACAACTAGTGGAAGAAGTGAAAGTATGCATTCTTTTTTTGATGGTTTTGTAAACTCTAAAACCATGTTAAATGATTTCGTACAACAATATGACAAAGCGGTAAGTTCCCGAAGAGGTGCTAAAAAAGATCAAGACTTTAGAACTTTGAACTCAAAGCCTTCATTACAAGGTGATCATCCAATTGAAGCAATGGCAGCGAAATGTTATACACGCAATCTTTATGATGTTTTCATGAAAAATTGGAAGGCTAGTTTTGATTGCGGACACAAAAAGATAACCAAAGACTCTTCTCTCGTACAATATCGTGTTGGATTTTTGCAAGGGAATATAGAAAATTGGAAAGTTGTTGAATGCAAAATAGGTTTTGAGTTTTTTGCTACTTGTTCATGTGCAAAATTTGAAACTTTTGGAATATTGTGCAAGCATATTCTTTACATCATGAGGAGAAAGTTGTTGACAATCATTCCTAATCACTATATTTTACCAAGGTGGACGATGAAAGCGATCGATTTGGTTGGAAATATTGGAACAGAATGTAGAGGAGCTGATGTTAATAAAGAAGTTAGTTTGTTAACTTTATGGTCTATTCGAAATAAGTTTACCAAAATACTCGAGGATGGAAAAGATTCTCCACTAGAAATTAAGAAACTAGATGACTTTCTTAATGGTATTTTGGAAAAGAAAAACATGAGAAAGAAGGCGAGAGTTGGGTCCGATACAAATGATAGTTCAGGAGGTATGTCTGGAACACAAGTGGAAGAGTCACAACCAGATGTATTAGTTTCAGATCCTATAGTTCGCGTAAAGACAAAAGGACGTCCTAAGGTTGCTACAAGAATCAAGTCTGGAATGGAAGCATATATGAACTCAAAGAAACAAAAAGCGTGTAGTTATTGTCGATGCACGGGTCATTACATTACAATTGTCCAAAAAAAAGGTACTCTTACATCTAAATGTGTACCTTGTATACATATGTGTCGGATTTATAATAATAATTTTCTTCTCAATTCGATGAATCTTAAAAATGACAATCTTGTTGAGGATCGAAGCTTACGCAGGATAGATGTATATGCTTCTATTTGAGTCTCAGGTGTTGCTGCAAAGTTTAGTGTGACAGATTATTTCTGGTGTCTGCAACATAGGAGTGTTGGTCCTCATTTCGGCTTTCAGTTTGTGATTGTGTCTGCTTTCTCTTAGTTATGCTGCTGTTAGGTCTGCTCCGTTGTGAACATTTATGGTTGCTGGTTGTTTGGCTTTTGGGTCTGATGATTTGGTAGCTCAAGAGTGTTTGATTTTTTACAACTTAGTATGTCTTATTATACATGTATCTGCAACATGTATATTAATGGCATCTTGACGTCTTTGTGAATGGACATGGCCTGCTTGGTTAGATGCTTGGAATTTATTGGGTGGGTCATGTGTCATTGGGATGGATTTGTTTAGACATCTATATATGTAGTCGTGTTTTGATCGGTTTTTGTCCATAGATCATATGTGATTGTTTTTTTCATCTATGTATTGTATGTTTATCTTGTTATCATTGTATCTGTGTAATGGGGTTGTGTAATATAGTTTGCAATAAAAGTATAAGGACTGATAAATGAAAGATTGGTGCAACAGAGGGCAATGACATTGAACACATATAGACTACGTCAAAGATGTAGCCGTGTTTCGATCAGTTTTGTCCACATATTATATGTGAGTTTTCAAAGTATATGTGGTCTACTCAGTTATAAATCAAACCTGTAGTCTCAAGTTTACTCTATAGAAGGTTGTGTGGTTTACTTCATTTAACTGTCAATTATGTTCAATTGTCAATTGTGTTCACTTCAGGTTATGTCATATGTTTTAGTTTTAGGAATGGTTTGCAGTTTTATGTGTTCACTTGAGAAGATTACTGGTGTAGCATTCTCAATTTGGGGTGCCCTCTGCTAAGTTAGGATTTTTAAGCATTTAGTCCTTCTTTATTTCTTGATTTGGTTGTGTTAATGGTTTTGTGATTTGGTTGTGTTAATGGTTTTGTGGTCCCTTGGTATTTCTTGAATGGATGACATAGTTGTGTGCCCTTGTTATTTAAAAAAACTCAACACGTGTGAACATAAAACATGTCAATTCAAACGACGTCGTTTTTGGTTATAGATGCAGCCAATTGGTTGTTTTAGTTGCAGCCAACATAACCCCGTATAGTTTAACGGTTTAACCTAGACTTTTTAAAGACCCTGATTACTAGCATGATTTAGAAGACCTGGTTGAAGGAATTCCTCGATCAATCTCATCATATCAAAAATTTGTTGGGTTAATACACAAAAAAGTTACTAAAGTTTGGCCAAATGTTCACCTAAATTACTATTGTTTTTTGGCTACAAATAGGTTACTTAAGTTTGGCCAAGTATACGGTTGACTTTTTTTAAGAGTCAGCAAGCCAAATTTGTAAAAGGTTCAGTAACCTAAATAATAAACACGTATACTTGAGTAACCTCTTTGTAAACTGTTTTAAAGGTTCAGTAACCCAAATATTAAACCTGTATACTTTAGTAACCTATTTGTAACCAGAAAAACAATAGTAACTTAGGTGAACATTTGACCAAACTTTATTAACTTTTTTGTGTATTAACCCCGATTTGTTTGGTTTGTGTCTTCATCACCAACGTAATTTTTACTCGCATTATGCATTTTCACAAGTTGGTGATATGTTTACCTTTGGTATTGATACTATTATCCAAAATATACAATTATTGGGAGGTTTGCTTGGCGGGTTTTTTCTTAACCCGGTAGACACTCACAACACACTCTTTGTTTTTGGGTTTTTTAACCCGTTTCTTTATTTTAATCCCACTCACCACTCTCTCTCTCTTATACTCCTCTCATACTCTCATACCCTCTCTCTCTCTCACTTTAGTTACAAAACACGTATCATTGTTCTCAATCCCACTATCACCAAACCATATCACCTGTTCTTCCACCGCCATCATTCTCACTCACCTCTATTGCTTTCTCTCTCCAAAAACAATCGATCAAAAATTCAAAATTGGTTGACGTAAGTTACTACATGAACTTTGTAATCCTATGTATTGCTTCAAATTGCAGCTATGTATTTGAGGAAAATTTTAATTTTAATTATATC
>BQNB010084045.1:0-28865 GCA_026074375.1 Tanacetum coccineum
AGTAATAATCCAACCAAGGTAAACTAACCGAGTTAAACGAATGATACCAAACATCGAACAATTACTAGAGTATAGGAGATTACAAAGTGTTTCCTTTAGAATTGATAGCTTTGCTTGACCTCTTCTGCTCTTCTTGTCTTTTGAAAATCGAATTTTGTGGTTAAAGTATCGAAAATATGATTAAGCACACTAACAACTCATTTTTAGGTTTTCTGTTTATAGGGTCAGGAATTTGGTTGATACGGCGTATCGAAAGTCTTGGATACGGCATATCGAGGGTTTCTTGGAGTAGGGACCACTTTTGATATCTTCCATAATATTTTATTACTTTAAATTGAATATGGCGTATAGACTCCTTCTGGATACGGTGTATTGATCTTTATTCCTTCGTGGTCTTTTGTGAAGTTGATATGTGAGAAATCACATATCCTTTTTATACCAAAAATGGCCCTAAAATGAACAAATTGTGCAAATTATGCGTGTATATTGCTTGTTTTGCCATTTGTGGTGTGTAGGTGCGGATATTGCAAAAATCTTAAGAAAACGGTCAAAATCGGACAAACACGAACACGGGAATGGATAAAGTGCACAAGAGCCGGGAGTTTGATAGCAAAAAGGTCAAATGGTCAACCTTGGTCAACAGAAAGTCAACCCATGGTCAACCCACAAAAGACAAAAACCCTTAAAATACCCAAAATACCCTAAATGCTTAACACCGTTAGTCCTTTTAATATAAAAGACTAACGGTCGTTATCTATCTAACTAAAAGCCAAAACCATATACACCTGGCCCAAATACCCACCCCTTTTATAGCTTGGCCCGAGTTAAAGCCACAAAATGCCTCAGTCAAACAAACGGGTAAGAAGGGCGCCAAGTATTACCCTACTCAATTAAACAAGTTAAAATCCCCTTCCAAGCTCAATTAATGATGTGGCCTCAAGATTCCAAGTACTAAGCTTACAACTCAGCAAAAGAAACGTCATCAACAGCCTTTGATTGGTCAATTGGGACAAGGAATGACACGTGGGATGTAAACAAACACACTTTGAGGGAAATTTTACACTGAAATCAAGCTAAAAGAAACACACTCACTCCCAAAGAGTGGGATTGCCAGCTTGGCAATCCGTGTGATCTCATTTTGATCTAACGGTTACAAGAGGGTATCCAATGATTGGAAAGAATGGACGATCAAGATCAAGAGGAGCGTTTAACCAACTTCAGGACCTAGAAGCTTCTCCCTCTTCCTATAAATAGAGCCTTCCTCACTCACAGCAAAGGGGATAATAGTAGTAGTTTTTAGTAGCTTTTAATTCAACTTATGTAATTTTCATTTTAATGTAATTTCAATTCTGTTTTCAGTCTTTGTAATCTCAATTTCAAGTATTGTACTCAGCTTTTTAATCAATAAAATCTTAGTTTATTTTACAAAGTCTGTTTTTACTTAATGTGCTCTTATATTTCAAAAGCTCTTATAAACTGTTTCATAAGCTCATACTACTCTTAAGCTACTAAAAGCTCATCATATACTTGAATTCTAACGGAATTGGATGGCTGCTTATAGAATTCAAGTAGGTAATAGTTCCTGAAGGTCAGGAGTTAGGATTAGTATAGGTTTTGGTGATAAGCTTAAGCTATAAGCTTAAGCTATTGATTTAAGCTCTAATAAGAGCAAACACCTCTGTTTAGCTGAGGTGTGAGGTACTCTTCCTTTTACATTTTCCTATTTACTATTCTGTCATTTCATTTCCTAGTTAATCTGTTTTACTTAGCTTAAATTTGCTTATTGCCTGCTTATTGTTAGTTTATTTCTGCTTAATCTAGCTTATTAATGTTCATAGTAGTAGTTTTGTGCTTATTATGTTTGATTGTTGGTTTAAATTCTTAATTTACTCTTATCTGATATAAATCTGTCAAAAATCCAAAAATATTAGCACAATTTGTAGTTTTAATTTTCTGGCTTAATTGTTTGCTTAATAGGTATGTTTAAATCTTGTTGATATCTGGTATTGGCATTTTGTACCTTAACTTTCAATTTCATAAGCTAAAAATAGGAATAAAGAATTTAAAGGGGTGTTTGGCTTATGGCAGTACTAACCTAAGTTAGCACTGCCCATAGCCTTTTGGCCTTTTAAAACAACTTTTAATTTCATTTTTGAGTTCATGAATCCAAGTGTTAAGGTCCTTAAAGGTTCTAAACTATTTTTAATCAAATTAATAAGTAGTTATTAGAATCTGTTAGTTCAAGTTCTAGTAGATTAGTAGTTTGAGCTCTAGTTTATTTTAGCTGTTGGTTTTGTTCTCTTTAATCTTAGTTTGTGGATCTATAAGTGTAGTAATCAAAGTTTTTAAGCCTGCATATTGTTAAATTGAGTTTTGGTCATCTTGTGTGCAAACTGCATCAGCAGCATACATTGACAAACAGCCTTTTTCAAGATCAATTTTCAGCAAGCAAAAATAGTTTTTAGAATTTCAAACTTGGTTCACAAGTAGTTTGTAGGTTAATTTTCATCATATATGAAACATATTTTAAATAATTAGCTTATTTTGATATCTGTTTTTAGCTTTAAAATCAGCAATTTGTCTTTTGAAAACCAAAAGTTCACTTAGCTCCTACTGAGTCTTTAAGCATTTTTCATTAAGTTTTTTTTTACTTGTTCATTTGATTTTCAAACTGTATTTCAAAAGCTGTTTTATGAACTTTGTAAGGTAGTCTTTAAGATAGAATAAGCCAGAAATCTATAAGGTTCCATTTGAATGCTGAAAATTAAGCTTAAAGTTACCTTAAGGACTGTTTGGTTAACTATTTGGACTAAACTGCTTATTTAGGATTTTTAGCTTATTGCCTGTAGTTTTTGTTTTATTTTTGTTTTTACTAGCTTATTATGTTAATTTCTAGTTGTTCATAGCTTATTAAGGTTAAGCTTAGCTTATTTTGTCATTTCATAAAAAACCAAAAACATAGTTAAAATAGAACAGTTAGTTTTTCCATTAGCTTTTTCAGTGCTTAATTGAATTTCAAAATGTATTTTGCCTGTGGTTTTAAGTAGCTTATTAGCTGAGCTTTAAGGTAGTTTAAGCTAGATTTTCATAAGGTTCCATTAGAGTGCTTAAAAATAAGCTCAAAGTTACTAGTTTAGACTATTTGGTTTGTAATTTTAGATTAAGTGCTTATTTGAATTATGAGCTTATATGCTTTAGATCATTTGCCTTATTTCTAAGCTTAATAGGTAGTCATAGACTGCTTATAGCCTTATTTAAGCCATAGTATTTTAAGCTATATTTGTTTTTTTAAGCTTCTTAAGTTTTGAAAAAAGTCCAAAATATAGTTAAGTGTTCTGTCTGTTTTATAAGATCTTTTCTAGCTTATTTCTTAGTTTTCAAAAAAGTTGTTTTTACAAAAGTTATTCATTTTCAGTAGTTTTACAACTTTGTTTTTTAAAATTTTTCAAAAATAAAAACAAGAGGCCATGGATTCGAACCCATGACCTCTTGCTTTACACACAAACGTCCCAACTCCCACACACACAAACCATCGCACCAGACCAGGGCTATCTGTTATGATAGCCCAAGCCTTTTCTTATATACACGTTTTTGTTTTCTATTTTAAAAAAAAGAAGCCGTAGATTATTACTAGATTTTTAGAGCTTATTACATCAACTTATTTTCATGTCTTATTTCCATAAAATCCAGCACTTAGTTTTACACTTTTTGTAATTTTCTAAAAAATTTTAGAGTTAGTTTTGTATTTTTTTAATAATTTTTCTTTGTTTAAAACTTTAAAAAGTCATAAAAAATAGAAAAATAATAAAAAAATAATTTTCTTTTTCTGAAAATTTTCTTTGGTCATTTAGGATCTATTAAAAATAAATTTACTTTCGTACGGTTAAAATTTTGTAATTTCACTTTTTAAAGAACGGGATTTCGTTCTCGTGCTCGTTTTCTTCGTTTTTAAGCTTTAAGCACGATCGTTTTAGAATTTCCTTAGCTTTTACTTATTATCTAGTTAATTAGGATTAGAAAAAGTTTAGAAAATCATTTAGGATTTAATTTTAGTGTACTTGCTTATTTGTCGTGTTTTATTAAATTCCCGTTAACGTTTTTTCATAGTTAGTTATAATTGTGCCTTTATTTGCTCACTAATAGGATTTTAGAAAACAATCATCTTCGAACCAATTCAAATCTTTGTCCAAATAACAAACGGGGTCTCAATTTCATAAGTCTTTGAGAAAACGACCCGGTAATCACTTACCGCCTTACGTAGGATATTTTTGTGTAGATTTTTACTTTAAATCTTTGTCCTCAAGGATTTTTAGTAAATTTCTTTATACTTTGATATTATACGTATTATAAAATACTACATCAGAAGTGCAGGCACGGATACACCATATCTTCCTTGATGGATACGACATATAGGATGTCAGAATTAGTATCTTCAAATGTCTTTGTTTAAGCTCTAGAATGTGTGCCTTTTTGCTAATCTTCACCAAGTACTCCATAAATACTGCAATTCTCAAATACAAATGATTAAGTAAAGATTCTTTGCATTAAGTTATTACAAAAAGGGGTTATTTACTTGCGGATAAATGATGCTATAAAAGTAACGTTATTTCATGTCATCAAATATCCCTTCACTTGAATCCTACTTGTCCTCAAGTAGCCTTTAGAAGTTTATAAAATGTATCCCTAAGGATTTTTTCCATTAAGCATTTATTCGATCAATTACAAATACACAACCAAACACCTCACGAAATAGGAATATGAAAACACTTAAATCACTCAACTAATCTATGTGGATAAACATTGTAAATATTTGGCTTAATTGTCATAGTGACGAGTCATTCTATCAAGGCTTGGAAAGGATACACTTCTCCTCCACTAGGAGCTAAGGAGTAACAACTTTTTATAAGGTAAAATGGGTTTTTATAATTAAGGCTTAGGGTTGTTTCATTCTAACAAACTTTCACCAAAAGTACAACACCAACATGGCAGACTGATCACACTTACATAGGTCGTAACGACGGGAATAGGACATGTGTGTTCTCGTTCACTTCTCATTCGAGTTTGACCAAGGGTTAGGATGAAGAATGATATAGGGTGTAGATCTTCTAACTTTCACTAAAAGTAATAAACCAACAAGGCAGCTGAATCACGCATACATGGCCGTAACAACGGAATAGACATGCATGACTCGATCACATCCTTATTCACGAAATAAATAGATTAAGTCCAAACAGATAAGGTACAAGTTGCTAGTCACTTTTTTCCGACCGTTACCATGATAAAGACACAACTATTTACAAACGTCTTGATCATAGATCAAAAACAACAACCTAAGTTGACGTTCCCGTAACGGTCAACTTCCCAATCATCCCATACTTTACATACTTTTACAAAGGCAAGTGGCGATATCTACCACTTGATACAAAACTTTACATCATTGATTTATAACCACCCATCAACGAATAATCGATCATTTCAAATAATTCCATGGTTTAAGCTTTTACGAACAGACTATCTTCAAACTTTTCCTCCTTTTTTTGTTGAGGTTTTTCTAATTTTTTCAATTTTTTTAACAATACATAACTATGAATCTCGGTGTAATTTCACCATCTTCACGATCATAATAACTCCGGATAATTTCTTCCATGATTCTTCATTCTTCGGACGTACCAATAATTGTAATGGTAGTAAAAATACATGAGTTTTGACTACTTTTTACATTCCCATTGCAATGTGTAAATTTCTCAACCATACCAGAGATAGAAAATGACACAAGACTTGGGAAATACATACTTTACACTTTAAGCAACTAGCAACTGATAAATGGACTTAATCTAACAGGGTAGACTAAGGTGTAAAGGAGTTGGTGTTTTATCATAAAGGATTGGCTCTACAGGTTTTTCTAGGGATATCTTACACTTAAAATGAGAGTAAACAAAGGGTTTATACAAGGGTTAACTAACCAATGTAGTTAGTTAATGATACAACATATAAAGGCTTTTTGGGTGTAATCCTAGAAATTTACTAATTTAAACAAGTTACTCCATCTAAATCCATAGTACTTATTATCGTGGTCTCGAATAGATATACCAAGCGAAGTTCTAAAGTCTACAACATCACCGCACTCATATTTTTATGGGATTTGGGTAAACATTTGGAAACGGATAAGGTTGAATCCTCATAATATCTAATAATGGTTATGCGTGCGGGTTATGTAACTAGTAATTTCACAAAAGTATGCTTGAAATTTTTTTAAATTTAAGCATAATTTAAGCATTTTAATGTGAAAAATAGGACAAGTAACGTTCTAATTCCCACCCCCACTTAAATGATACACGTCCTCGTTGTATAGATAAAAAATTAAAAATAGGAAATTAAAAGAATTAAAATAAGAAACTCCCCTGATGTTTTGCTCGGTAGATTCTCCAAGTTGAGTTTATGAGCAAGAATGTGTGTTGTAAATCCTTCTGGATACCAGCATGACTACAGCACACATCAGATTCCAGATGATTGATACTTCACCAACTTTGTCGATTTCTTTTCCAGCAAGGTCCTGTGCAAAATATAGGAAAAACCTGCAAAATCCTATCTCGGGTATCCTACGGTTAATAAAATAATATAAATAAACTGTACTGGCAGTCAATACGCCGTATCCAAAAACCAGGATACACTTTACAGAAAGACCTGTTAAAAGTATCAATACGAGTCAGTCTGCTAAATACGCCGCATCATGTGCATGAAGACGCTGTATAGACAGAACTGACAATAAAGTTTTTAAGCTGAAAAATAAAGGACTGATAACCGTCCAGAGCTTCAATAACGCAGAAAGTATGGAGCGATGTGTATACGTCTGTATTGAAGTCTGGTGAAGAACAACTCGATAAAAATAAATAACAATTCGGGTTGTCTTCCGGAAAGCACTTTTCTTTCAGCTAGTCTTTAAGTTAGACTTTTTCCTTCAGTTTCTTTACTCCATCACATGCACGCTTATGTGTCGTGTGTCAGCCATTCTTCTGTTTTCTTATCTCGAATATATTCGGGTCCTAAGTTCAAGACCCCTTTGTAGAAACTTTTGAGCTTTTGGTACGGATGCGAGATTCCATTCATCTGGTCATGCACATTTACCTTCAGTAATGGCGGGATTTTGTTGCATTAGGCATTGGATAGATGTTTAAACCTTGGATGCGATCGCGCCATTTGGTAAGTCACGTTATCACTACCATTGTGGATAGTGTAGGATAACCCATCAAACCTTCTTGCTTCCACACATGAAGCTTTGCAGAACGGTTCTCCAAGAATAATATCTCCCATCGTCCTTGATCTTGTAGACTTCCATATTTTCCACTACTGCAAAATAAGTTACAACAGAAATTTTTTTGACAAAAATAGGTACATTCATAAAAGCTCTAACTACGTTCTTTCCTTTGTATTCAACTTTGTCCTTTATTATAAAATTATAGAACTCCCTAGACATCACATTAACAGACAAAATTGGAAAAAATTAGCATTTACATGTTTCAAAACCTACTGGCATGAAAATTCTAAGTTGTAGCACAATCAATATGGATCTTCCGTCACAGTCACAAAAACTATGAGTACTCGTCAAAACTTCCATCATTCCTAGCTAGATTTATGTCAATCATGGCACATCAATCACCCCACCTCTCAATGGTGGGAATAAAATCATCAACTTGATCTCTCTTAAGTTCTAATGGTACATTAAGATCATTTAATTCGATGTAATCTCCATATAAAGGGTCTAATGATCTATTTAACACCAAAGTCTCTCCCATTAGCGTAGCTTCTAAATTAAGTTCCATACGTTCTCTTAAACCTAACATGTAGACCCTCTTAATCAAACTACTAGCAGGTTTTATACTTTTAAAAATAATTTTCATCCCCTACCCATCAAAGTAATTCTTTTCTTTTAACAACATCAATCTACGGAGGGCGTAGACAAGAAATGGTCTTTTCCGAGGATCAAGGGCACCTTTGACATCCTCGGGCAAATCTAGTATTATAAAGTCTACGGGGAAAATAAACTTACCAATCCCAACTAGTACGTTTTTGTCACACTCCGTAAATTCTAGGTCAATATTTTAAACTTTTCCGATCATTATTTTTGACTTTTATACGTTACGTTTGAATCTAGCAGTTTACCGGGATGTTAACCTGCGTAAATCTGAAAAACGTCATCAGACGCGTTCCTACTTCGGATTTTGATTAGTATAGATATAATATGAGTTATTTTATCTTTTCTATGTGTTTCGTAGTATACGATCACTTTCGATACTAATTTTTACGTCTTAACGTTTGTAATTTGCGTTTTCTTCGACAAGTTTTGACCGAACCGGAATCCCGAAAACCTAAAATCTTGTCTGTAAAACTTTAGTATCGTTCAATCTCGATTTAAGTCAAAAATTTCTTTCATGCCCCCCTCTTATTAATTCGAACGCCTAAACCCAAACCAAAACAACTACAAGCTTTGAAATTAATTAAATGACATCTTATTTTGAGAATTCTACCCATGTGTACATGTAAGATGAGAAAGTGACATATGAGCAAGTCCCCTTCATGCACAGGGAGAAGGAATCCCATTTGACTTATGCATGTGATACTTGATCACAGTAGACCATTGAAACCAAACCAAGAACAAAGACTTGTATTACTTGAACATGACAAAAAAATGGTACCTGAGGTCCTTGTGGTGGTGTTTCAGCCGAACAAAGCTCACACATACTCCTTGTTTGTGTTGGACACTAATACTACAAACCAAGGACCCTAGACCACCTTTTCCCTATAAATACCATGTTATACACACGTTAGGTCATTTATCACTTCCATAGCCTCACCAAAGAAATTTCATCTCTCTTTCTCCTCTCTCTAGCTCACGGCAACAAACACCCCTTTTAGGGTTTTTATATCTTTGATTTCTAGCAAGATACAAGTGTACCAAGTTCATTTCTAAGGTTACCTAAGGTTGTTTCAAGTACTAGTTGGTTGATTTTAAGGGTTTTCTCAAGATCTAAAAGTTAGGGTTTCTAATTTTATAAGTGGGTTTTCAAGATCTTGTATTTTTTGGGTATAAATCGTGTGTATTTGCTTCTTGTTCTTCATTATTGTAAGCATTTCTTGATCTTTCTTTTGATACTTTCCTTTCATTCTTATGAATCTTGTTCATGCTTAAGAATCCATGTGTTTGTGGCACTTTTTATAAAAAGAAATGAAATAATATCTTGTCGTCTTTTATAAAAATGGAAGTAATATGTTTATGACTTTGCGATCTTGGCGAGGTGAGTTGAAAAGTGAGTTGCAACAATAGAGATGAAGGGATTAGGTTAGTTTTAGGTGTGGTTTTGTTGTGGATTAGTTGTGAATGGAGATTATGCTAAACTATGCACTATTGTGAAGTTTGGTGTGATTTTTGGAAGCGTTTGTGAAAAAGATAGTTGCTGATCCGAAATTGTTTTGAGGTTTTGGGCGACTTACGAATGTTTTCATTAGGCGTAAAGGTAGTTTTTGGAGAGCTCGTTTCGAATAGATAGTTTTTCATATATTGTACACTAAAATTGGACTTAAAAAGGCCAAGTTATAGCCAAATGAAACTTGAAACATTTTTTGGCAAAATCATTTTGACGTAGTGCTGTTTGGAAAATAAAATGGGGTTTTCGAACACTTTTGGACATTTTTGGACTTTTTAAACGTTGGAGAAACATATAAAAACATTAGGTTATTGATTAGAAACATTTGAAATGTCATAAAAATATGTAAATGATGTCGGGATTGTTAAATGAGGTAGGATTCCAAAAATAGTAACTTTTATTATGTTTTAGCGAAACGGACTTAGAAGTTAAGCGATTTAGATTAGTTAGTGCGTTTTGAGAATATGGAAACTTAACAAATATAGGGGACGGTATTAACGTCTTGAAACTAAAATCTTTCCTAAAAAGGAAACTTTCTATAAATGGTAACTTTCGAAAAAATGTCGGGATTCAACGAAGAACGTTATAATTTCACTAAGTCGTTTTTGATAAATAAAACCAAAACACAATTACACATGGATGTCTTTCTATATTAAGCGTTCCGTGCAATATTTAGTATACTTTCCGTATTCCTAAGACGCATTATTTATCTAGGTCGCGGCTAGATTTCTATATCATCTTTCATTTACGTGATTTAACGTTCGCTCATCTTGCTAAGGTGGGTTCATAGCCCCACGTTTTTACTACTTGCTTTACTATTTGGGGTGAGAAACATTGCTTGCTTTTAAACATTGGACACAAATGCCTTGCGTTTTTCCCAATCATGTTTACATGTTGCCTAAGTAGAATTGAAACTTGTATGCCCGAGTTATCATGAACCGTTAGTTACTTATGATATTGGATTGTAGTGACGCGATGTTGTAAATAGATCTAATGGGACTAAATACATCCCTGTCCGTTGTAAGTAGCTCTACATGATAACGACGAATACCAATTTCCGAGTGAATAGACGGTAGAAGCGCCAAGTTGGCCCCGTCATGCAAGTTTTATAGCATTCAAGCATGCTCCCATTACATTTAGCCTCGGTATCATGAGCTTAGCGCACCGTAAATGCCTTTTTATGTGATATTGTATTTGTTATAATAGTCACATGCGTTTTGCAAAATTGTGGTCCACTCTTATATCAAATTCAAACCTGTGAATTCACCAACTTTATGTTGATGTTTTAGCATGCTTTTCTCAGGTGCTTAGCTATGGATGTCTTTGCTTGCTTTATGGTGTTGCCATGGTTTGGACCGATTTTCAAGAATTATTATTATCTATGTTAACATCGTTGTCAAACTTTAAAACCTTTTGTTCGCTTTCGCATATTATCTAAGAACCTATGTAAAACTTTAACTATTTTATTTAAATGCAATGATGTTGGATTTCTAAACGTACCCTTAGAGGTCATTCTTTGTATCTTGTGTGATGTATATTATGACGTCACGCCCCCGAACACGTGTTTCCGTCCAGGCCCCATTTGGGGGTGTGACAGATTGGTATCTAGATCCAAAGTTATAGAGAACCAGGTAGAATATCAGGTATGGTCTATAACCAGTATGTGATCCTACGTGTTTCTATTTTCTTATGTATATAATTACTATCGATAAGTATACGAGTATTAATTATAATACATTTCCATAATTATATTACGTATAATTTTTCCATGACTATACTTTACATCTATATTTTTCCTGCATTGTACGCTTTGGCATGGGTTCATATAAAGGGGATTTATATAAAATTTTGCTTGTGCAAGTTATGGCAGCTCCAGTTATTTCTATTTCTTCAAATGTATTAGTCGAGTATGTGGGATCCTCTTTTTCGTAACTTAACCTTATTGGTTCTATTTCTGTTGAGACCCGGTTGCACCAGAGGTGGGGGCGGCTTGTAATTGCCCACCTGCCGGGTGCTTGAGCTTTATACTCATCAGTCAAAGGCTGATCATCATAGAGTTTCACTACCTTCCGTACCTATAGCACCTATGGTTTCACCTTTTCTGTGTTCAGACGATTCAAAGTCAGATACTGAGATGCCTGAGAGGCATGTATCACCTACACCTCATGATGTTATGCTTACTAGGTAGAGGAGCAGAGTTGCATCACAATCATCATCACCTACTACTTCTACTCTAAGAACCAATGCTCCCATTCTACCCCACTTAACAATCCATTTATTTCAGGTCCATTTTTCCCACTCAATAAGTTTCATTATTATTTTAGAGCATTTACGCGTTACGCTTTTAAATTATTATCTATAGTTTAATATCGCGAAAACTAAAATACAACGTGTCACTTAAACGGTCATCAATCATTTAAAGTTTACATTAAGCAAGTGTTATATGATTATTAAGAGTATAATTTATACTTTTTCATAATTTATTTTTATTGGTTATGTAAAACGCTTACGTTTCACAATAAATTACATTTGGGCATACCTGGAAGCACCTATACCTACATATACTCAAACCAATACCCACCTTTATACCCAATACACAAAATTTAATCATTTTATCAACACATAAGTCACTAGAACCGGATCCAAGCATCATACAAAAATACAAAATCACAAAAACTCTCCACTAAGTGGGGGGGGGGGGGGGGGGGGGGGAGAGGGGGGGGGGGGGGGGGGGGGGGGGGGGGGGGGGGGGGGGGGGGGGGGGGGGATTCATTCCAAGTCAAACCTTACAACACATAAGTATCATATAAGACCCATGTATCAGAAATTGCACCTCATTAAACCCCACTAAAAACCCCATTTGGCGTTTCCTTGTGTCTTGGGTGGAGGAGAGCACTTTGCTTTTGTACCCTAAACCATTACTAGTCTAAGGTTTTGTTTAAGGTTGTTTCTCTCATTTCTAGTAGCTATAAAAGGAAGGTCCCATATTTATTTATCACATATTCATTCATTAACTAAATTTCACAAGAAAACTCTCTCTAAAACACTCCAAACTCACGGCTCAATAATTATAGATTAGGGTTTCATATAGTTTTTGGTTCTAACAAGATACAAGTGTTCAAGCATTGTTACTATTATAATCTAAGATCAATCAAGAGTATGTGAAGCGCTTTTTGGGTTTGGGTTTTAACAATAAGTATACAAGAAAAGAGATTAGGTTTTCTTTCTCATTAGGGTTGAATCTTGTTTTTGATCATTGGTAAAGCTAAGTAAAGGCTTTTGTGTTTCTTCATCCCTCCAACTCTATAAGGTCTATTTAAAGATTAAACATTTTCCATTTATTCATATATTCTTACTTTACATGCTTTTATATATGTTAAGCACCACCAATATTCATTTTTATGATCTATGAGATACTACAAGATATATAAGATTTGAATTTATTATGTACTTTGGTGAAATAACACTTAAAATAGAAGTACACATTATAATAATTGTTAAATAAATTATATGGTTAGGTTATGAATTATTTTGTGTAGAAAGTTTTAATTACAAAAGTTAAATCTAATGAATTTTAGGACACTTACTCATAGGACAAGTATCATGGATATAGTTATAGAGAATAAGATAAATCAAGTATGCATTTCATAAGTTAGAGGACTTGTAATGGTTTAATAAAGTGAAAAGTATATAAAACAAGTGTATAAAACTAATTAAGTAAAAACTTGCATACCTACTGTTGGAATTCATGTATAAACATATATATTTCATATTTTATTTAATTATTACTTATCACAAGGATCGTAAGCATATAAGGAACTTGAAAAACCGAGCAATAACGAAGGAGATATGACATTTTTAAGTTTTCAATAATTAAATATATAAAAGTATTTTTATAAAAGTTATTTTATAAAAACCTTCACTGTTTTCAGGTCTGATAATTAGGGGACATTTTTTTATGAAAAATACAAGTCATGAGGAATCCAAACATGTAAGAAACTCAAAAAACGGATTTAAAATGAAGGTGATACGTTATTTACAAGTTTAAGTTAAAAAGTATTTTTATAAAAGTAAATTTATAAAAATATGGTACTGTTCACGACAGTAAACTGTTGGTGAGTAATTTTCCAAAATAGAGCTTTTAATTACGAAGACGTGGACATAAGAATCACTAAAAACCGAATTAAAACGAACGAGATACAATTAAAATACGATTTCAATAATTAAAGTTATAAAAAGTAGATATAATACTTTCAAAACGCTACTGTTACTTTCATAACAGATATTAAACCATATAATAATATAATATTTTGATAGAATTATTATTAATAACAAACCATAGGGAATAAAAAACGCGTAAAACGGAGTTTAAAACGAATAAAGCTGACGTGGTTTAAAAAAAAACCCCCCTTTTATGTGCACTATTTTTACCTTTATACATTATTTTATAAAAACAATTAAATTAATTATATAATATTAATACATAATCAATAAAAATATTAAATCATATATTTTTAACAAATAATACATTATTGAACGAAAAATAATATTTTCTTTACGGTTACAATTACATGTATCTTTATTTAACAAAGTACGATTTAATTAATATTTAAACTTTTTTTAAATTAAACAAGAACCATTAGGTGGTGGTGTAACTATATAACATGTGATATTTTATTTATATAAAATACATTATGCTCATACGTGACAATTAATTAGGTTGCATTTGGATTGCCGAGACGATTTACATATTTGATTTAGATAATCAAACCATTCACTTACGGTGAGTTCATAGCCCCATTTTTATACTATTACAATGATTTACAACTTTAGGGTGAGAAACATGCATTGTTTTACGATTGGACGCAAGTACACTTTTATACAAATTACGAGTTTGCCTAAGTAGCTATAACCCACCATGCCCATGAATCATGAACTGTTAATTACTAGATTGTAAGCGCGAATGTTATGAATAGATCTATTTGGGATTGACATCCCCGTTCGGGTGAGTAGCGCTCACTAGTTTTGGAGGTACCAAAACGACGAATGTATACCATGTCAGAACAATTTGGATGTTGCGGGTTGAACATCTATACGGGCATATTATTTGCATTAATTTACACACGTACATGATGTAGCTTCAGTGTCATGAGCTTAGCGCAGGCGTAATTACATTTTGAGATATTGTATGTGTTACATGTCTTGCACTTGAAAATCTTGCGGTCCTACTTTATACAATACTTAAACCTATGAATTCACCAACTTTATGTTGATGTTTTAAAGCATGTTTTTCTCAGGTCAATAAGGCAAGAACAAGGATACATTGGTGGTCATCATTTTGGAGTCACATTAACATAAAGATTTTAGTGCATTACATTTTGGAGTGTTTATTATGTATTAAAATCTTTACACTTTTCAAGGATAAACAAGTTAAGCTATGGGCTTTTGTAACAAACAATTTATTTAATCCAATGTATCATTTTCAAACGACTCATATAGAGGTTGTTTTCATATCTTGTGCTATTGATCTATAATGTAACACTCTCAGCCCCTTATTCTGCTGCGACCCTATTTGGGGGTGTTACAGATTGATATCTAGAGCCAAGGTTATAGAGAATTTGTAACACCCCCATTTTTACAATATAGTAGCGGAAGCTAATCCGGGGTATTACTTCATAGTACAACAGTCACAATCATAATGCATTAAGTGTGCAAACATAATGTTGAAGCTTTCATGACATGAGCTTAGTGCATTTCCGTAATTACATTTTTGAGATATAGTAATGTGTTACATGACTTACACTTAGAAATCTTGCGGATCCTCTACTTTATACATTACTTCAACATGTGAATTCACCACTTTATGTAACGTTTAAATCCATGTTTTTCTTAGGTCAATAAAGGCGATAACAAGGAATACAATAGTGGTCATCATAATGGAGTCACATTATTATAAATGATTTAATGCATTACATTTTGAGTATTTTGTTTTGTATTAAAATCTTACACTTTTTTCTAGATGAACAAGATAGAGCTATGGGCTTTTGTAACAAACTATTTAATTAATCCAATGTATCATTTTCAAATGACTCGTATAGAGGTCGTTCTTATATCTTGTTCTATTGATCTATGATGTAACACTCTCAGACCTTTATTATGCTGCGACCCTTTTTGGGGGTGTTACAGATTGGTATCTAGAGCCAAGGTTATAGAGAACGAGGTCAAATATTTTTTACTTGGACTATAACCATTTTCAAACATTGCATCATATAAAAAAATTTCACGGGACATACATACACTATTGAGTTGCATTAGTTGGTTATACTAGATGCTTTCATGACCTATATACGTACTTATATTATATTACGTATATTACTGTATTGGTCTTATATAATATACTTATATAAGTTTACTTTATTGTTTCAGCAGTCATGTCGTCATCCATAGTTACCTACAGATCCGTTTATACTGATTCCGAGCCATGAGATTCCATTTGTTTTTTCTGATGAACGACCAAAGGCACCTGTAGAGGCACCATCATCTCCAAACTACGTGCCTGGTCCTGAGCACACACCTTCACCAGATTATGTACTTGGCCCTGAGGAGCCAGAGCAAGCACCGCTTTCTCCAAACTATGTACCTGAGCCTCAGTACCCAAAGTGCTTGGTACCATCTAACACTAAGGCACCTATGGAGGATCAGCCTTTACTAGATGATGCTTCACCTACAACCCTATCACCGGGCTATGTTGTTGACTCCGATTCGAAGGAGGATCCAGAGGAGGATCCTGCCATCTATCCTGTCGATGGAGGAGACGATGACGATGATGAGTCATCCAATGACGATGATGATGATGAGGAGCTGGAGGATTCTGAGGATGATGACGAGGAGGAGTAAGAGCATCTAGCTCTGGCCGACTCTTCTATTGTACCTGTTGATGACCATGTTCCCTCAGCTGAGGATACAGAGGCATTTGAGACCGACGAGTCTGCACCTACACATGTACCATCACCTAGACATTGCACGGCTAGGATGTTCGTCCGACCCTAGACACCGATGTCAGCTACTGCTAAGGTACTCATCGCTGAGTATGCTTCTGCACCTACACCTCCATCACCACCACCATCTCCACTTAGTCCACTATCATCCCACTTTCCCCAGATTCCCTCACCATCATTACCTCTACCATCATCACCTACTACTAGCCCACATAATTTGGGCAACCATATGGCTACAGAGCAGCTGGATTCGGTTAAGAGTTTGCATCACTATCAACCCACCATCCATAAAGAAAGAATTACCAGCCTTATTACTACCATCAACTTCACACATAGATGATGACTCCAGAGGCGAATTGCTTCCTATCTTTCAAGGAGCTTCTCGCTTCACTACTCTCCTTCTGTATTTAAAAGGTCGGGAAGAGTCAGCATCTAGCTGCTGGTGCTAGACAGCCAGGTATTGATGTATTACAGGTGGATCCACCCCTGGATGAATTGTGTCTGGAGAGGTTGTGCATAGATTGAGGATGTTTGGGAATGACATGGTTGGGGATATGGATGGAGAGTGCACCGACCACAAATGATGGCTTAGCCCAGAGAGTGATCAGATCTATCCACTACTCTGCTGGAGATACCATGAGATACATGTTTTGATTAGAGGACACCCAGGGAGACCGAAGCCTTTTCAAGAAGGCTCAATTGCAACACAATTATTTGGAGAACAGATCGATATCATCTTCACATCAACGGCTGGTGCTCGTGGAGTGCTACATTATAAGAGCAAGGCTAGGTCAACCATGCAGGCATGGAGACAAGCCCATAGACTGCAACCGGGCGATACATGTAGAGCTCCAAGCAATATCCCCCCCGAAGGCCCCCCCCCCCCCCCCTTCAGGTTCAGATACATGATACTATATCAGACATCGGGATGCTCGTATTAGATACTAAAGACTCTAGTTTTGACATTGGTGGCTCAGACTTCATCAAAACAGACACGTTGACTAAAGCACTTTGCACGTCTTCAGACACTGGAGGTATGGAGCCAGCACTCAATGACGACACAAAGAATGCTGGTAGAGCAGATATATTGTATCATTTTTAGCTATCCTGTTAGCCTGCTAAGATTTTATGAGTAACACCCAACTAAGTAGGTTGTATAGATCTTTTGTCATCTTTTAGCTATCCTGTACGGCATGTTAAGTATTATAGGTAACTCCCAACTAGCATTGCCTTAGGACTATATTTTCATTTTGTATCTCATTGTACTGGTCATTGTAACCAAACTATCATGTATGATATAAGAATTTGTTATTAAAGATGTTGATTTATTTATGTCATTGTTGATTTCACTTCAGTTGTATATCTCGATGTGTGTTGTGATCTCATTTTATTTATTTTACATATGTCATGTCGCGTTTATGATTGTTTGAAATCTAACGTGTATTATATTTTCTTGTGATTTTGAAGAAAATTCCACCAAAGAAAAGAACCGCCACAACAACCACCATAACACCTATGATCGATGCTTAAATTAAGGCACTAATTGCCCAAGGAGTTGTTGATGCTTTGGCAGAATTGGAAAGCAAACAAACCAGTAAAATGGTGATGACAAAAAACATGATTCGGGTAACTAGGTAGCTGAAGTGATATTAAGTCCATTTGCTCTGTGGAGATGCTACAAACGACTTCTTGAAATGCTAACCCCTTAACTTCAAGGGTACTGAGGGAGTCGTTGATCTGACTCGATGGTTCGAAAGGATGGAATTAGTCTTTCACATAAGCAACTGCGCTGTTGGGAACCAGATCAAGTTTGTCACTTGCACTCTACTTGGCAGTGCAATTAGTACAAAATTCCCACTCAAGGTGTTGTTCATAATGCTGCTTACGAAATGACATAGAAATCTTAATGACGATGCCTGACAGACATATACATTCCTTAGAGGCGAGATAAGAAGCGAGATATTTGAGATCTGGAAGCTAAAGGTACAGGGAACACTGATATTGCAAAATCATAGTGCAATGTTTCCAAGAATTGGCATTAATGATCCTGGTGTTAAGCCTTAATTTATATTAAGTCAAACAAGAATGTTATCGGTCTTATAAAGTCAAATTAGGTCTTGTAAAGTAATAGGCTAGTCGGGTTCAATGGGCTTGGATTGTAATCTAATATTGTCCATGTTTCGGGCTCAAAGCCCAAGATATGCCAAGCCCGACCCAAGTTAGAAAGCCCACATGCCACTTATGGTTCAAGGGTATAAAAGAAACCCTCTCCACACATGGAGAGGGTGTTGGTTACATTTGTTCACTTGTAATCCATCAATTCTCTCTCTTAATCTAAAGACATTCTAAGTATTCTCACTTTCTTTTCTTTTTCTTTCTTCTATCCGGCTTATATAGGGCTTATTTGGGTTTGCTTATTGTTGTGAAAGGATTATATTATAGGACTAACATGCGGGATAATGTTTCCCATAGAATCTGATCAAGTTGAAAAGTATGTTAGGGACTTCCTGACATGATTTAAGAGAGTGTGATGGCTCTAAGCCAAAGACCATGCAAGAAGCAATTGAAATTGCTAATAACTATGGATCAAAAGATTCGTACTTTGGCTGAACGACAAGCTGAAACAAAAGAAGTTTAGAGACACTTCAATGACAATCAAAACCATTAGCACCTTTTAAAAGGCATAATGTGGCATGGGCCTATACTATAGGGCCTGGGGAAAAGAAACAGTACGGAGGATCTAAACCTTTGTGCCCTAAATGCAACTACCATCATGATGGACAGTGTGCTCCCAAGTGCACCAATTGCCAAGAGGACTGGCCATCTCACCCAGGACTATAGAATCCAGCCTGCTACTGCCAACAACCAGAGAGCCCAAGGGTAAAATCAAATAGTTCTCACTTACTTTGAGTGTTAGCGCCAGGACCATTTTCAAAGAGTAATTGCCCTGAAGGTTAAAGAACAAGAATCAGGGGAATCAAACTGGGAATGGTAAACGTTGATGGCAAGGGCTTATGTTTTTGTGGCAATTCAGGGACAAACACGAACATCCAATGTTCACGTTACGTCCTCCTAAACAACCGTTTTTTTTTTATGCCTTATGATTTTATTTTGATAATGGTGCTGATAGGAGTTTTTCGGTCTATCCGCATTAGTTCTTATGATTGATATCATCCAACTACAACTAGACCATGGTTATGGCATATAGTTAGATGATAGATAAAATAATTTGGGTTAATACAATTATACAGGGTTGCACTTTGAATTTTCTAAATCATACCACTCACATTGATTTAATGCCCCTAGAGATTGAAGTTTTTGACGTCAATATTGGCATTGACTAGGTTACAAAATGAGCATGTTGTAATCGTCTGTGACTAAAGATCGTCACTGTAATTCCCTTGGAAATGAATCTTAATTGATCGTGGTGAGAACAACAACGACACGAGTCTCGATTAAACATCATCTCATGCACCAAAATTCAAAAGTATTTGCTGAAAGGATGTCATGTCTTTTTGGCACATGATAAACCAGGCAAAAGAAGGCCTAAAGACAATCGGGAGGAGAAGGCGACTTGAGAAGTACCTATTTTTCAAAGATTTCCCGAATGTATTACCCAAGTACATTTACGTGTATACCACCAACCCGGCAAGTGGAATTTCAAATCGATTTAGTACCTGTGTTGCACCTATAGCACGGGCGCCTTATCGATTGGCTCCGTCCGAGATGAAAGAATTGTCAGATCAATGTAGGAACTATCCGAAACAAAAGGCTATTATTAAGACCCGTTCCTCACCATGGGGAGCTCCGTATCTTGTTGTCAAGAAGAAGGATTGTATCATGTCAGGATGTGCAACGATTACCGGAATTAAATAAGCTAACGGATGAAGAACCGTTATCCTCTGAATAAGAATTGACGATTAAATCGATCACTACAAGTCATGTGTCTACTCGAAGATCGACCTGAGATCGAGTTATCACCAACTGAGAGTTCAGAAAAAGAAATCCCAACGACCTCATTAGACACTCTATATGGACATTATGAATTTTACGGTTATGACCATTTTGTTTTGACTAAATGCACCGGCAGAATTAATAGATCTCGGTGGAAACGGAGTGTGCCAAACCGTTAGGTGGAAAAAATTGGTGATTGTCTTTATTGATGACATTCTGATCTACTCAAATACCAAGCAAGAGCACGAAGAGCATCTCAAGGTAATATTAGAGTTGCTTAAGAAAGAAGAGTTGTATGCAAAATTTTCTAAGTGTGAGTTTTGGATTCCAAAAGTAAAGTTCCATCGGTCCACCGTATTGCCAGTAAGGGCATTCACCGTAGATCCTTAGCCAAGATCGAGTCTATTAAAGATTGGGCATCTCCTAAGACTGCCACGGAGATTCATCAATTTTTTAGGTCTTGCCGGTTATTATCGAAGATCAGTGAAGGATATTTCAAGATCGCCAAATAAATGGAACAAGCTAACACAAAGAAGGACCAAGTTTTGATTGGGGTACAAAACAAGAAAGCAGCTTCTAGATTATTAAAGGAAAAGTTATGTAGTGAGCACCTATCTTGGATTTACCTAAAGGAGCTGAGAACTTATGTTTTATATGATGCTTCGCATAAAAGAATAGTTGTTGTTTTAATGCAAAATTATAAGGTATCACTTTATGCCATACACGACAACGTAAAAATATCATGAGAAAATTACACGACTCATGACTTTGGGTGAGTAAGGAGCAGTAGAGTATACTGCACACACATAATTCTAGGCACACACATACCCTCCCCGAGTCCCGAGAAACCCAGCACCCCCCCGTTCAACCACCCATACATTGATCCACAGCAGACCTTCAACATGTATAACCCCAACGAATGAGTAGAATTAGTCTGTATTATGAAATGCTCACAACCTACACACCCGGGCGCAACAAGCCCCTAAAAAAAAGACGATGTCCAGACCAGTTAGAGCCAAAAAGACCGACCAAAGCATTTCCTGTTACGATATCTGAATGATGATATAGGCAGACCTTCCCAAGCAAATCTAGAAGCTCTGACAAGAGGCAATAAAGCGCAAAGAACACCACATGCAGAAGAATTAGTGAGGAATGCAAATTGTAAATTGAAGGAAAAAGTTAGAATCGCAGCCGATGGAACCTTATTTTAAAATAATACAAGTAGTATGCCAAGCTATGTGTGATCGAAGGACTATGATTATGTCATAGAGTCCCACAGTACAATAAAATAGATCAACAAGGATCCGACAATATTTACTTATGACAAGAATAAATATATAGTAATCGCCACATGTAAGTCTAATTGCCAAACTTATTTACACGTGTTTGACATGCCTAAAGGTCAATAAGCTAAACAGAACCAAAAACCATCTGGTTTTGTATTGCAACCTGAGATACCACAGTGGAAGTGGGATAATATAAACCATGGACTTCATCATAAACACCCAATGACGTCAATTGGTTAATGAAGTTTGTCATGTAAAAGCTCATATGGTGTTTTGCCGTGACGAAGACGTACAATGGAACAATTTTGGGTGTAACATGCGGTAGCAACTGCTTCTGCCCATAAAAATAATGGAGCTTTTGCATAAATCAACATTGTGTGGGCAGCTTCAATTAGCGTACGATTCTGTCTTTCAACGACATCATTTTGCTGTGAAGAGCGAGCAACAGATGTTTCATGAGAGATGCCAACCTTCTCATAATATTCATGCAAAGTTTGATTAACAAATTCAGTTCCATTATATGTTCTGATGCATCGGACAGGTACTTTAAGCAGCACTTGGATCATCTTGAGAAACTTGATTATGAAATCTGGAGCTTCATCTTTTGACCTTAAGCACTTAACCCATGTAAATCGAGAGTAATCCTCAACAATGACAAGGATGTACTTCTTTCCATTAACACTTGCGACACGCATTGGTCCACAAATATCCATGTGCAAAAGATAGAGTTTTTCTTGGTTGGTGTCTTTAGATTTAGGTTTATGGGGTTTCTTCTTGCTTTTCCCTATTGCACAAGCAGAACACAGATGGTCCTTTTCAAATTTAAGCTTAGGGAGACCTCGAGCAAGATAATGTCTAGCTAAGTGGTTAATAGCACCAAAGTTCAGATGAGACAGACGTCGGTGCCATAGCCAGGACTTAGTCTTTGTGGCCTTTGACAAGAGACATATAGGAGAGGATGCCATCATATCTCTAAGAGATAGGGTATACAGATTGTTTCCTTGAGGTCCAGTTAATAGATCAATACCTTCTAAATTTCGAATGAAGCATGTGTGTTACGAAGAGCAACTTCAAGGTTTGAATCAGAAAATTGCCCAATGGAGAATAAGTTGTGTCCAAGTCCTTCCACATAGTAAACCCTTGAGATCATAACATTTCTAATTTGATAATCACCATATCCCAATATCTTTGCCACGTGATCATTTCCAAATTTGACTGTACCTTAAAATTTATTGACGAAATTAGTGAGCTGAGAGCGATCTCCGGTCATATGCTTGGAGCAGTCGAAGTCCAAATACCAGAGAACAATTTAGACGACCTTATTCATCAGAGAAGAAAGGAACATGAAAACTATGGTGAGTCCCAAATTGACCTCGGGATTCCTTTTTGTTAGCAGATACAGATTTAAGAACCTTAGATTTGCTAACAGGAACATTAGTTTGAGATTTCCTAGGTTTCCTTGAGTAAACCAATGTTACAACAGGCTTAGGTGTTTCATTTTCTAGAGCAGTTGGTTTCCTAAGGGGTACTTCAGCAGTTGTGGTAATCCTAGTTAAAGGGCACGCATTTCCTACTATAGTGAAGGTCCGACCAGTAGGTCTCCAGATGTATCCAATATTTGTAAACACCTTTCCTGTTGGTTTCCAAACTTTTCTCTTTGAACTTTTCTTAACAGATTTAGATTTTTTATGAGCATTCACATTATTGATAAAATCAAGAACACACAAATCATGATTATCAGAAAGCATGCAACCATTACACTTAACACATTTAAGTTCAGAATTTGCATTAAGCTTAGAATGCTGCACATGAGCAGTTCCTTTAGGTTGAATAACACAATCTTTATTTTTCAAACTAGATTTAACTTTCCTAGGGTGCTCTTCTACTTTATTCTTCTGAGTACTACTTGGTGTTTGCCAAATCTTATCTTTCTTTGTATTACCTAAAGGTTGTGATTCACTAGCAATAGTAGACGGTTTTACTCCTGTAGAAGACAACACAGGTTTGTTAGAAACTAGGTTTGATGTAGAGGCTGTTATTGTGATTTTGTTTCCTAAGGATGTGACGGGCTCAATGAATCTAACTCTTTTGTCCTTGTTCTTTAGGGTCACAACCACTAATTTTCTATCAGTATTGTTGACACTCAGGCAAGTTTTACTGATGTGTGTAAGCAACTCCTGAATTAGTTTAGCATACCTACAGGCGGATTCTAAGGAATGATCTAGTGGATATTTTGATTTAACATGTTCAACTAGATCCTTAAGAACTGTAGCTTCTTCTTGAGTGTGCTTAATATAGGCAGAGTGAGCTGTCTTTTTATTCAACAATTTAGGGGTTATTGGTTCCACATCAATCTTAAGCATCTCTGGATCAATAGTGTGTTTCGTAACAGCATTATCAACTAGAGCTTTTCCTTTAAGTTTCCTTAAGTCATCCTTGAGAGCTGTAATTTCCAAAACTTTTTCCTGAAGACTAGCATTTAAATCAGAGATTTCAACAGACTTTAGATTGACTTAATTAATTAAATCATCATATTGTTCTTTTGATCGAATACGTACTAGTTTAATCGAGTCATAAAGTTGCTTATAGGTCTGTTTCAAATGCTCATTCTCAGTAATAAGCTTTGACACCCTATGATCTAATTCAATATTAATTGTTTCAATCTCCTCTAAGTCCTTTTTAATCTTATCCTCATTCATTTTTCCACTTAGAGATTTAATTCTCTCTTTCAACTTCTTTATGACCGTGTCTTTCTCTTGGGACTGAGCTTTTAATTCATTTAATTCAAATAATTGATCAAAACTTGGAGCACTTTGATTTGAAACATAATTGTCCCTTTGAAAAATTTCCTGATTATGTTGAGTATCAACTTCTAAAGAGATGCAATGTTTTTCAAGAGTTGTAAAACTTTTGAACAGTTTTTCGTAAATCTCTTTTTCAACGAAATCCTTCTTGTTGAGAAGCACAGTCACAAGTTTCAGACACTTTTCACATTCATGCTCATTCATAGAAGCAGTATCCACAGAACAATTCACAATAGTGTTCACGATATCTTTGCTAATAACTTGTTTCAAGAGTTGTTCATTTTCGTTCAAAACTTGATTTATTTTAACTTCAAATGTTTTTGACTTTAAACGATGTTGTTCTATAGCCTGATCCATTTGGTGGAAGATATTTTAGACTTTAGAAAGTTCATTAAGGGGGGGGGGGGGGGGGGGGGGGGGTTGGGGGGGGGGGGTTTTTTTAGGGTTTCTTTAAAACCTTGTAGATCCTAGATCGAGAGCCACATGGCTCTGATACCAATTGTGGAGATCATTTAAGCTCCTATTTGTTTAGAACATGATCTAGGATGAATTAATAACAAAGGCGGAATATTCAAACGTTGAATCATTGTTATTAATACAAGGTTTTTCATCATCATCACCTAAGATACATGACTACTACAAGCCCCAATCTTACCTGATCAATGGTAAGACGATTACATCAACAGGAATCATAAGATCCTTGGGGCTACACCACCAGGCTAGCATGTATCTCTTGTGGGACGTGTAAACCCACACACACAACACATTTTATAGCTTTGGTGCACACATACTTTTTGGCACCCTAAAACTATATGCTTGGACCTCCTTTTATAGTATAAGGAGGTTAAGGTTTACATGGAAAGTAATAAAAGATATTAAATAAGTAAATCATCTAATGTTTTATTCATTGAATCTTTTCATCTTTATCTCTTCTGACCAATCTTCTTATCTCCTACATCTTTGTAGAATCCCATAATGACGACTGTGGTCCTTTCTTGTTATCATCTTGTTCCTTCAATGCTTTGTCTTATCAACTCAAATATAATCCCAAAAGAGCGATCTCCGGTCATAGGCTTGGAGTAGTCGGAGACCAAAATACCAGAGAACAATTGATACCTACATTCATCAAGAGTAGGAAGAGGATCCTTGGAAACTATGGATTCCTCAAGAATACTAGAGTTTCCTTTTGTTAGCAATATCGAATTTAATAATCTTAGTTTTGCTGACAGGAACATTAGTTAGATATTCTTAGGTTTTTGTGGAGTATATCATATGTTACACAGGCCATAGGTGTCAACAGTTCCTAGATCACTTGGTTTTCCGAAGGGGCATTTTAGCAGTTGTGGTAATCCTAGTTAAAGGGCACGCATTTCCTATTATAGTGAAGGTCCGACCAGCAGGTCTCCAAGTGTATCCAATATTTGTGAACACCTTTACTGTTGGTTTCTAAACTTTTCTTAACAGATTTAGATTTAGCACGAGCATTCAAATCATTGATAAAATCAAGAACACATAAATCATGATTATCAGAAAGCATACAACCATTACACTTAACACATAAAATTTTAGAATTCGCATAAGCGTAGGAATTCGCTACATTTGCAGATCCTTTAGGTTCCACCAATTCTTATTTTTTAAACTAGATTTAACTGTCCTAGAGTGGGCTTCTACTTTATTCTTCTGAGTACTACTTGGTGTTTGCTGAATCTTATCTTTCTTTGTATTACCTGAAGGCTGTGATCCGCTAGCACTAGTAGACGGTTTTACTCCTGTAGAAGACAACATAGGTTTGTTAGAAACTAGGTTTGATGAAGAAGTTGTTTTTGTGTTTGTGTTTCCTGAGGATGTGACGGGCTTAGTGAATCTAACTCTTTTGTCCTTGTTCTTTGGGGTCACAGCCACTAATTTATCACTTGAATTGTTGATGCTAGGGCAGGTTTGTCTGATTATTATAAGCAACTCCTGAATTCGTTTGGTATACTTACAAGCAGAGTCTAAGGAATTATTTAGAGGATTTTGTGATTTTCCTTGTTCCACTATTTCCTTAAGAATCACAGCTTGTTCCTGAGTATGCCTAAGTTAGTCAGAGTGAGCTATCCTATTGTTTAATAATCTAGGGGCTATTGGTTCCACATCAATCTTAAGCATTGTTGGAACAATGGTGTTCTTGGTGACCACATTATCAGCTAAATCTTTTCCCTTAAGTTTCCTTAATTCATTCTTTAAAGTTGTAATGACCACAACTTTTTCTTAAAGACTTGCATTTAAATAAGAGATTTTCACAGACTTTTGATTGACTTGATTAATTAAAGCATCACATTGTTCTTTTGATCGAATACGTGTTTGTTTGATCGAGTCAAAAGATTGCTTATAGGTCTGTTTCCAAATGTTCAATTATCACAATAACTTTGACACCCTATTACCCAATTCAATATTTATTGTTTCAATCTCTTCATAGTCCTTTTCTGATCTTATCCCATTCAATTTTCCAACTTTAGAGTTTAATTATCTCTTTCAACTTTTTTAAGACTAAGTCTTTATCTTGCGACCGAGCTTTCAATTCCATATTTAATTCAAAATATTAATCAAAACTTGGAGCACTTTGATTTTGAAACAGATTTGACTCTCTGAAAATTTATCCTGATAAGTTGAGTAATCAACTTGGCTAAAGAGAAGCAATGTTTCCAAGAGTGGTATAACTTCTGAACAGTTTATCGTAAATCTCCTTTTCTACGAAATCCTTTTTGTTCAAAAGATCAGTCTCAAGTTTGAGACACTTTTCACATTCATGCACATTCACATAAGCATTATCCACGAAATAATTCACAATTATGTTCACTATATCTTTGTTAATGACTTGTTCCAAGAGTCATTCGTTTTTATTTAAAACCTTTATTCATTAACTTCAAAGGTTTTTGGACTCAAAAACAATGTTGTTCACCAGCCTGTTTTCATTTGATGAAAGACATTTTGGACTTCAGAAAGTTCATCAATTAAATATTAATCGAATGTATTGAATAAGTCCTTCAGTGCTTTTACAAATAGAATTATTTCATTCCTAAAACAAGCTTTTGTATGTTCAAACCCCCACGAGCCCTCAGTGATGGTTGTGGCCATGGTTCTTTCTTTGACAACCACGTCAAAGCTAGCAAGATGGTGTTTAAGTTTCTTCAAACTCATATTAACCATGCTGACTCTAGGAAGTTCTTTTGGAACCTCAACTTTGGTGGGTTGACTTTGTCATACCACCCTTCTTAGGCACACAATTAACGGGGCTCACCCACGGACTATCGAAGATAGGGTAAATCAATCCGGCATCAAGGAGTTTGATAACTTCTTTTTTGATAACCTCATGAATTATCGGATTTACCCTTTGATTCTTAAAATTATACTTATATATATATAGTAATAATTGCTTAATAAATTTATATAATATATAACCAAAATATCAATTAACAAGAGAGAGTAAGTATTCCATAAGGCTTTATAGAAGGGTTACTTTTGACCAAAGTAAAATCTAAAAAACCTTCCCGGGTAGTTTCCTAACGAGGCGTGAATTAAGAATCGTGATTAAGTTCGTGATCACGTGTTTGAATGATCAAAGATTTGGTTTGTATTCTATTTCTACTAATAATATGCAAAAACAATAAACGCGAGTAAACAATGAAAGCAATTAAAGATCGAACCTAAAAAAACGTTAACGGGAATTTAAAAACGCGACATATAAGCAAATAATTCAAAATTTAACCCTAGAATTGCAAATTTAATTTTTAAAAGTCCTAAATGATAAAAGAAAATTTAAAATAAAGAATTATATTTTTTTGATTTTGATTTTATTTATTATGAATTTAAAACTGATTTAATATAAAAAAAATTAATTAAAAATACTAAACTAAATGGGAAAATTCTAAAAAATTCATGGAAAGTACTTTGGACAATGCTTAATCTAGGAAAAATAAAATGGTGAAAACAGCTTAATGAAATAAGCATGAAATAAGCTATAATAGGCTGCTAGGCTAAACTGGCTAAATGAATTTATATATTTAATAAGACAAATAATAAACGGAAAAGACCCAAGGGCAGATGGTTGTGAGTGTGTGTGTATGTGTTAAATGCATTGGTATGAAAGGGGGAGGTCACGGGTTTGACCCCTGTGACCCCTCTTTTTTACACATCATTTTTTTTCCTTTTAAAAAAAAATAAAACTTATTAAATAACAAACTTTAAAAAAGAAACTTTTTTTCAAATCTTAAAAATAAGCTAATGATAAGCTAAAAAGAAAAGTGACAGTTTTAACTTTTTTTTTAACTAAGTAACAAAGGGTAAACTGTTTTGTTTTTTAGAACTATTGTTGGGATCTCAGATTTGATGATTACAAAACTACATATCCTTAAATGAAGA
>BQNB010084046.1:0-28865 GCA_026074375.1 Tanacetum coccineum
TAATCTTTAAAATATAATAGTACTTGTTCTCCCGATCGTTTTCATATAAGGATCGTCCCGTAACTCCTTGTAACGAGGGAGATACGTCCGTTTAAAGTTTTGAAAAAAAATATAAAATTGGCTGCACTATTTATAAAAAAATTAGAATCTGCGCAGATTTTTAATTAGGAGTTTCGGACACTTTCTGGTCCGTTTTGGCACTCGTCTAAAACACAAAAGTTGTACGAAACGATGTTTTCTAGTTGATCCGCTAGACTTTTAGCTTAAAAATTCAGATTTAATGGGTTAGAGTCACTTAATGTTAGGATAAATTTTTATATACAAAAAACTGTCAATTTTTAAGTGCTGCGCAGAAACAAAAACGTGTTCTTTGGACCATTTTGATCCGAACCAGCCTTCTGATAAAACTTGAAAGTTGTTCAAAATAGTGTTTTACATTAGGTAACGTACGAGTTTAGGTCTGAAGGTGTAAGACGATGGAGATAATCGGAGTCAAAGTTGGCAAAATTTTCAAAAAAGGAAAAGTCAAACATGGTAGAGTTGATTGAAACTTAAATTGGTGTTTTTGAGCTTTTTTGAGTCCTTTTAAGCTTGTAAAACCTTAGCGAATATTAATTTATAACTAATAACTAATATGATATTAGGGTGCGTTTGGGCATGTCTAAAATTAGTAAGTTAAAATTTTGAAGTATATATAGATATATTAATCCAAATGGAAGTAAAGGTTAGGTATTAAGGCTTTAGTACGAGGTATTAAGGCTTTAGTGTGTTGGATGATAATGGAAATAATAAATATTTAGGGACGATATTAACGTCCCGATTCCATAAATAGAAACTTTCTAAAAATAAAAACTTTCTAAAATTAGAACATTTCCAAAAATAGTATATTTTATTAAAAGTGACGTAACTTAAATACGAGTGTATTATTTTCTTTAAGGCACATACATATGGATTTTATTATTTTATTTAAACGACTTATGCGTCATTTCATTTTATATTCCATTTTCCTAATATCGCGTCATTTATTTAGGTCGCGGTTAGGAGTTTTTGTCTTCATTCTCGTCGTCGTTAATATTCCATTCTCATCGATTGATAAGGTGCGTTCATAGCCCCTTTTCTATTTAACTATTTTTACAAACTCCACGAGGAGAGATACATGCTTCTTTACTTACTTTTTACAACTAGACATAAGTACTTTAAAACTGTATGATATTGTCTGAATATTATTGCCTAGGTGTCGCTATTGCCATTTAAGTCACCTTTTCAATCATGAACCTTTAATTGCTATTGTAGTAAACGTGAGTGTTGTGGGTAGATCTATCGGGATTGACAATCCCCGTCAGGGCTGTGGTTTCTAGATAACCATTGACGCATTTAACATTTGACATACTTTCTAGGGTGTTTGGAAACATCCTACACTATCGTGGGGAGCAAAACTCGAATATTGGTTTGTTATTACCAATCCATTGATTGAAGTACTTGCTAAAGTTTCGGTGTCATGAGCTTAGTGAAATAATAACTACTTCTGACTATTGAATGTGTTTCATTAGTCTTTTATTACTTAAATCTTGCGGTCCACTAAACTGCTCGCTGGAGCACTATACTTGATTTCAACAACATTACTCGATTCGTTTAATCATTAATTTACGATTAAAACTTATAAATTCACTCAAAATTATTGTTTACATTTTAGCATGTTTTATCTCAGGTCTTTTAGGTATATTACTCGGAGGGAAGCCGCACGGATATGTACGTTGGAGACTCTACATTCTTTTCACTAGATGAAACTTAATTTTTGGAAAAACACTGTGTTTCGTAAAGACTTTCTTATAATTACATTCGATAAAAACTTGATCTGAACTTTATGTCATGTTTGAACATATGAGATATTTTGAAACCGTTTGGGACCTGTTTGCAAACTCTGATGTTTTTAAGGTATCGAATGCGAAACATTTTGAAATGTGTTTTAAAACGTCTCATTTTGAGGTCGTTTTCTGTAATCTGTGACTTGTACTTCTCGTGCCTTAAAGTCTCACCCTCGGTTAACTTTCTACTGCTATTAGATTTTGGAGGTGTGACAGATTGGTATCAGAGCATTGGTTATAGAGAACTGGGTCATTTTCAAAACCTAGACTATAACTATTTTTCAAAATTAAGAGTCTCTCCTCGATATATCTGATATCCGTGCGCGCATACTATAACCCTTACAAATTTTCTAGTCATGTAATGTTCTATTTAAGTCCTTTGACTTTCTGACTTTTACCATTTTCTGTTAGCGATTACCGTGTTGACGGTAGTCAATCTATATTTCCTTTAGTTAATAAATCTTTTATTTCATATATTATTCCTTTTTAAAGGTTTACATTCTAAATTGATCACTTTACGGGAGGTTTGTCGCGCAAACAGCTTAGAATGTCAAGCAACGCGTTCCGATACGTCCGTAAATATTCAATACTTAATTTAAACCAAACTAACTATAAAGCATATCGTGTGAATATTCTAAGTTTATGGAAATGTATTTTTGAATCCAATATAAATACTATAAAACTTCGGGTCACATTTTAAATCACGAACTAGGTGCCTTAGTGAACCCGACAAGTGACGGAAGGCACCTAAGATACCCTTAGGATGCCAACCAGTTTGAACCCCACAAGGGAACCACAAGGCTTGATTTTAGCTAGTGTGCTCCCTTTATACACCATATTGTCCCATTTTGATTCCAAAATACACACTTCACCTCATTTTGAAAACATACACTACATATGTTCTCTCTTCCTTTCCTTGTCTCGTCCGAACCCACACAACACACACATACACACTTTCTATTTTGATTTTGATCAAGAAACATGAAGGTTTAAACATTATCGGGGTGATTCCAATAGGCGTGGGTATATAAAACATAACGTTTGGGTTGTCGGTTTCGTGTTGATCTTGTCTTCAAAACCCTCTTTGTAAGTTGTCATTTATTTACAAATTCTTGTACTTTTTCAAGCCTAATGATTCATAGATGTTAGTTGTACGATCCGTTTTCTAAAAATCAAACACGAAAAATTTACAAAACACCATATTGGGGTGCGTTGGGTTCGAACAAGGGAAAACAAGGGTTGGTCATTTAAATATAGTGGTTGCGTTGGTGAAGTGACTTTATTTGCTTATTACAGATTGTAGCTTATTTGGCATATTTATAAGCTTTGGTGAACCTTTTTTTGGGCTTATTAGGATCGAAAACCACAAGGAACAAAAACGAAATGTTTTGGTTATTTACCTCTTTTTTCATATTTTTATGGCTTATTTTAATAGCTTATTTTGATATCTAAAAGCACTACGTAGCTTATTAGATTATTAAAACTATACGTAATTGGTTTTGGGCTTATACGACTCACAACCCAATAAGGTCCAATAAGCCGCGGCTTATTGTGAACCTTATTGTGGTCTGGCTTATTTTCATGAACTTTGGTTAGAGCTTATTTTGATGTTTAAGGACTCGCGTAGCTTAACGGCTTAAAAATAAGCTCTGGATAGCTTATTTGGGCTTAAGGGGCCACGACTCAATAAGCTAAACCAAACCATGACTTGGTCTTGGTCCGTGAGCCTTGGCTTATGTTGTGCTTTATCCATCTAACTCATATTTATTATTGGGCTAGATATTGAGCCTAAATTGGATTTAAAAAGTAATAATATAGTTTTGGACCACTATTGGGCCTTAAGGCCCAATAAGCGAAAACTAGTTGTTGTGCATATTTAAAACGGACTTTTAAAAGTAATACATACTTACGTATATAGTAGGATAGTTAGATAGTCGTTTGGAGAAATGCGTCTTGATAATTGTCGCTAAATGTGATTTTGGTCGTTTTGTCAGAATTGATTTGTTTTAGGGAAAATGTTTAGAAAATGAGGTTTAAACCCTTGGAAAATATTTTATAAACGAATTGGTCATGCCGAAATTTTATAAAAATATTCTACTTAGAATATTTTACAAAATTTCCACTTTTTTAAAAATCGGACAAAAAGATGAAATAATAATATATTATTATTTTAATAAATTGACTAAAAGACGAAAAACATATTTTATAACTTATAAAATATAAAACTTCTATAAATGGTCTAGTGTAATTAAAACTTTAGGGTATTGAAAACGTGTTTTTGCATATTAATTATATAATTTAAACTAGAAATCGAGGTTACCGGTATGAATTCTGAGTATACTTTATAAATATCGATTGTCTAAGCATAGGGTATTGGACACTATTTTCTTAAATAGTATAAGTGTATATTATCTAACATATATACTTTAGTATATCTCCTTCGAGTCTAAGTCACCAACCACTAGGCAACCAATACCACTAAAACCAGTAATACGAAACCATTTTAAAACTCCTATGCATCAAATCAAAATATCCATTTCAAACATAATTCTAAATCAGTCAAACTGCTAGGTCGTGTCTGGAAGCCTTTATACGCTGTTGTTTGACTAGCATATTCTCTGCTACTTGTTATCTTTGTTAAGGTGAGTTCTCGTAGCCTCACTTTTTAAACACTTTTCCGTTGAGGGAAAATGATACTAAAATTCTTTTCAATGCTTTTTCATTTGTGCAAAACTTCTATCTATTTTGGACAATGCTATGTGCCTATGATTGCTATGTGAATGTCATGAGGACTAATTGTGCATAAGTTATATGTGAACCTCTATGCAAGGATAATTTTGCCGACGTATGTTAGCTCCAGCTGGTAGGCCTTAGGTGCGGAGGACAATAAGCGCTCAGACTATTGGGAATGGTTGGTATGGCTTGAATGCTATGATTCTATTGAAATGCTATGATTCTATTGACATGCTATGATAGCATGGGATTGCTATGATTGATTCAAATACTAATTGCATGCATTCTGTTTTCATATTACACAATTGTCCACTACTTAAACTTTGGCACATCAACTGGGTTTACCCCTAAACCTACGAGCTCACCAACATTATGTTGACATTTTTGAGTATCATTTTCATATAATGCAATTATTCGTTAAGTTCAAGATAAAATGCCTTAGAGACCTTAGCTATCCCGTGTGGGATCATTGTTGAAGCATTTCATTCGAGACTTGTTTTCATGATGATGTTCTTAGATTATTCTAGACTTGTTATGCCCCTATGTTGGGAGTTGGTTTGTAATAAATTTGAACTATGTGTTGTGTTTCATCAACTCTTTTGGCACAAGTTTCGTACTTGTCGTCGGAGGACGTTGTGACACCCTTGATATGCATTTTTTAGATTTCTGTTTATTGTATTCTGTGTTATGACGATCAATCCTCCATCACGCCTTGTGTTTCTGCCATCGTCGGGGTGTGACAGATTGGTATTCAAAGCCAAGGTTATAGAAAACTACATGGTTTGACCTAGACTATAACCTAGGAGCCTTCATATAGTTTGCATGGTAGGATCTATGCGTGCTTATTATTTTATGTTGCGCGTATGTATCGTATATCGTCTATCGTCTATCGTATTAGTTAAGTCAACCATTGGGCTGTGTGGGCTAGATACTGAGTATAACTGGGAAAGGATGCATCTATAAATACGGTGGCCAACGTAATTATGAATGCATCACAACCCACGCGGACTTAGTTATCCTACTTACTCGAAATGGTGTTGACACCCTAGGACCGCTATTCAATCTATAGCATATTAGGACCGTTGTTATGAGGAATTCCTCATCGACCTAATGATTACTTGTATCCTCCCTTGTGTAGATAATGGTTTCAACAATGACAACCCGCAATGCTGGCCGACGCACTGCTGCAACACGAGGTAGAAGACAAGTGAACATGATGGTCGAGAAGGTGAGAGGTCTGGAGATCAAGCAAGAAGTGGTAGATGCGGCTAAGGGACTGGACGAGGTAGCCAAGGAGGTGGTAGAGGTGGCCTAGGGAGTGGCCGAGGTAGCCAAGGAGGTGGTCGAGATGGCTAAGAAAGTGATCAGGGTAGTCAAGTAAGTAGTCGAGGTAACGGAGTGAATGAAGGTGGTGGTGGAGTCCCTGACTTTGCTACTATCATCGCTCAGCAGTTACAAAACCTCCTACCTACTATTGTAGTACAAGTAGCAAACCACGTTAACAACTAAGGGAATAATGTGAATCAAGACGACAACATCATCAATGAAAACAACCAGGGTAATGTTAGGACTGTCAACATGAACAACAGTCGAGGTGGTTGTTCATACAAGGAGTTCATGGATTGTAACCCAAAGGATTATGATGGAAAGGGTGGTGCGATAGTCTACACTCGCTGGATTAAGAAAATGGAATCAATCCAATATATTAGTGGGTGTGGAGAGAACCAGAAGGTTAAGTACATTTTCGGTTCTTTTATCAGTAAGGCAATAACCTGGTGGAACTCCTAGGTCTATACTATAGGTCGAGAAGCCGTAGTTGACATGGCCTGGGAAGACTTTAAGGTGTTGTTGAGGGAGGAGTTCTCTCCAAACAATGAGATGCAAAAGCAGGAAACTGAGTTTTGGTGTCACGTCATGGTCGGAGCTGGCCATGCCGCGTACACTGATAGATTCCATGAGCTTGCTAGGTTAGTCCCTCATTTCGTTACCCCTGAAAAAATAATAATTGAGACGTACATCTATGACCTTGTTCTACAAATCCGTGAAATGGTGGCAGTAACGGAGCCAAAGACAATTCAGAGTGCTATACTAAAAGTTGGGATGCTAACTGATGAAGCAATTAGGAATGAAGCGTTGAAGAAGAATACTAAGAAGACATGGAATAATGGAGAGCCGGGTAGGGATGGAAATGTTAGGAATGATAACAAGAGGTATATGATTGGAAGGGAGTTTGCCACAATCACAAACCCTGTTAGGAAGGAGTACACTGGTACGACACCTAAATGCCCAAACTATAACTATCACCATCCACCCGAGGTGCCTTGTCATTTGTGTACAAACTGTAACCGCTTTGGGTACATTGCCAATGATTATAGGGTAGGGCATAGGGTAGTAAATTCCCTGAATGCTAGAAACTCGACTAATGCTCGTGGGGCATGTTTTGAGTGTGGTGGTACTGACCATTACAAGGCAACATGTCCTAGGTTAAACCAATCCCCAAGACCAGGAGGAAATCGTCCAAATCAAGTGATGGCTATCGAGGGAGGACAGGGTCGTGGAATCAATGGCAACCCGACATGTGGAAGAGCTTTTGTGATGGGAGTAGAGGAAGCTCGCCAGGACCCGAACATTGTGATGGGTACGTTTACTTTAAACAACCATTATGTTATGACTCTATTCAATTCCAGTGTCGATTATAGCTTTGTCTCAACTACTTTTGTACCTCTGATAGACATAGAGCCTAATAACTTAGGCTTTAGTTGCGAGATTGAAATACCTAGCGGTCAACTAATAGAGATCAGTAAGGTTATTCGAGGTTGCAAACTAGAGATAGAAGATCATACCTTTGATATCAACTTGATACCGTTTGGACACTGAAGTTTTAATGTAATCGTAGGGATGGACTGGTTGTCCCGGCATAAGGCCGAGATCGTTTGCCATGAGAAGGTAGTTAGGATTCCACTACCAAACGGCGAAATGCTTAGAGTCTTAGGAGAAAGGCCAGAAGAGAAGGTGAGACATTCTAAGAGTGCAAAAGTCAAAGAGCAGAAACTAAAGGACATAGTTGTCGTTAGAAATTTTTCCGAGGTATTTCCTGATGACCTATCAGGATTACCCCCATCCCAAGCAATCAAATTTCGTATCGACTTAATCCCAAGAGCAATGTCGGTCGTGAAATCTCCTTATCGTTTGATGCCCTCTAAAATGGAGGAGTTGTCAAGTCAACTCTGAGAACTCCAGGACAAGGGCTTCATTCGAACAAGTTCATCACCATGGGGAGCATTTGTATTATTCGCCAAGAAAAGGATGGTTCCTTTAGGATGTGTATCGATTATAGAGAATTAAATAAGTTGACCATCAAGAACCGTTATCCCCTTCCTAAGATAGACGACCTATTCGATCAACTGCAAGGATCATAGTATTTCTCTAAGATAGATCTTCAGTCCGAATACCATCAGCTGAGAGTGCACGAGAATGACATTCCAAAGACTGCATTTAGAACTCGATATGGACATTTTGAGTTCACAGTAATGCCCTTTGGTCTGACGAAAGCACCAACGGTATTTATAGACTTAATGAACCGAGTATGCAAACCCTACCTAGACAAGTTTGTTATCGTATTCATAGATGACACTTTGATCTACTCAAAGACTAAGGAGGAACATGAGATGCATCTAGGATTAGTCTTAGACCTGCTCAAGAAGGAGAAATTGTATGCAAAGTTTTCCAAGTGTGAATTATGGTTGCTAGAAGTGTAGTTTCTTGGGCATGTGATTAATGATGATGGCATTCATGTAGACCCTAGTAAGATTGAGATCGTTAAGAACTGGGAAGCCCCATGACACCATCTGAGGTCCGTTCATTCCTAGGATTAGCTGGATATTACCACCGATTCATTGAGAACTTCTCCAAGATTTCCAAGTCACTTACCATCTTGACATAGAAAATCAAGATATTTGATTGGGGTAAGGAACATGAGGTGACATTTCAGACCTTGAAGGATAAGCTATGTAATGACCATGTTATAGCTCTCCCTGATGGACCAAAATACTTCATGGTATACTTTGATGCATCATGCTTAGCCTAGGTTGCGTGCTAATGCAGAGGGCAAGGTGATTGCTTATGCCTCTAGACAGTTGAAGATCCATGAAAAGAACTATACCACTCATGATCTAGAATTAGGTGCCGTTGTATTTGCTCTCAAAATCTGGAGACACTACTTGTACGGGACAAAGAGTGTCATTTATACCAATTACAAGAGTCTTCAGCACATCTTCAATCAGAAAGAACTAAACATGCGACAACGTCGCTAGATATAGCTTTTCAGTGATTATGACTATGAAATTCGCTACCATCCTAGTAAGGCGAACGTAGTATCAGATGCACTAAGTAGAAAGGAGATGATTAAGCCTAAGAGATTTAGAGCTATGAATATTACCATTCAGTCGAGTATGAAGGATAAGATACTAGCGGCTCATAATGAAGCATCTGAGGCTATGAATGCACCAGCAGAATTGCTGCGAGGGCTAGACGATCAGATGAAACATAGGAGTGATGGAGCATCGTATAATCTAGATCAAATATGGGTTCCTTTGATGGGTGAGGTGAGAACTCTGATAATGGACGAAGCCCACAAGTCGAAATACTCAGTACACCCAAGAGCCGATAAGATGTACTATGACCTTAGGGACATGTACTGGTTGCCGGGAATGAAAAAAGATATAGCATTGTATGTTAGCAAGTGTCTGACATGTTTAAATATTAAGGCCAAACATCAGAGGCCATATGGCCTGTTGTAGCAACCTGAGATCCCAAAATGGAAATGGGAGAGAATAGCCATGGACTTTATCACCAAGTTGCCAAGAACTGGAAATAGGCATGATGCAATCTGGGTCACGTGGACAGGTTGACTAAGTCTGCTCATTTCCTACCAATTCGTGAGGACTTTAAGATGGATAGGTTAGCTAGACTTTATCTCAATGAGATCGTCGCAATGCATGGTTTCCCAATCTCGATCATATCTGATCGTAATAGTCGTTTTACATCAAGGTTTTGGAAGTCAATGGAAAAAGGACTTGGAACCCAATTGGACATGAGTACGTCTTACCATCCACAAACTGATGGTCAAAGTGAGCGTACCATTCAAACTTTGTAAGACATGCTTAGGGAATGCGTCATGGACTTTGGAGGAAGTTGGGACGTTCATCTTCTATTGGTTGAATTCTCTTACGACAATAGTTACCTTGCTAGTGTGAGATATGCACCGTTTGAAGCACTTAATGGGAGAAAGTGTCATTCACCCATTCTATGGGCAGAAGTTAGAGAAGGTTAACTGATAGGGCCTGAGATAGTGCAAGAAACCACAGAGAAAATCTCACAGATCAAAGATAGGCTTAAGACTGCACGTGATCGTCAAAAGAGCCATGCTGACAAACGTAGTAAACCCTTAGAATTCAGTGTAGTTGATCATGTCCTGCTCAAAGTGTCGCCTTGAAAAGGTGTTGTACGCTTTGGGAAGAAAGGCAAGCTATCATCTAGGTTTGTTAGACCAATTGAGATCACTGAGAGGATCGGTCCAGTAGCCTATAGACTAAGACTACCCGATGAGTTAAATGGTGTTCATGACACATTTCACGTGTCGAACCTCAAGAAATGTTTAGATGACCTAACACTACATGTGCCTTTAGAGGAAATCCAAGTTGATGCTAAGTTGATCTTTGTGGAAGAGCATGTAGAAATCTTAGAGTGTAAGCTCAAGAAGCTGAAGCGGAGTAGAATTGCCATCGTCAAGGTTCGATGGAATTCGAAATGAGGACCTGAGTTTACTTGGGAACGTGAAGATCAAATGAAACTCAAATACCCTGATCTGTTTAGGTCTAGCACTAGTTAAATTTCAAGGCGGAAATTCTTTTAAGGTGGTAGAATGTAACCCTTGTGGATTTTCTAGTCATGTAATGTTTTATTTAAGTCCTTTGACTTTTTGAATTTTACCGTTTCTGTTAGCGATTACCGTGTTGACGGTAGTCAATCTATATTTCCTTTAGTCAATAAATCTTTTATTTCATATATTATTCCTTTTTAAAGGTTTACAGTCTAAATTGATCACTTTCCGGGAGGTTTGTCCCGCAAAAGGCTTAGAATGTCAAGCAACGCATTCTGACACGTCTGTAAATGTTCAATACTTAATTTAAACCAAACTAACCATAAAGCATATCGTGTGAATATTATAAGTTCATGGAAATGTATTTTTGAATCTAATAAAAAATACTAGAAAACTTCGGGTCACATTTTAAATCATGAACTAGGAGCGTTAGTGAACCCGACAAGTGACTGAAGGCACCTAGGATGCCAACTGGTTCGAACCCCACAAGGGAACCACAAGGCTTGATTTTAGCTAGTGTGTTCCCTTGGTACACCATATTGTCCCATTTTGATTCCAAAATACACACACTTTACCTCATTTTGAAAACACACACTACATATTTTCTCTTTTCCTTTCCTTGTCTTGTCCGAACCAACACAACACACACACACTTTCTATTTTGATTTTGATCAAGAAACATGAAGGTTTAAACATTATCGGGTTGTATCCAATAGGCGTGGGTATATAAAACACAATGTTTGGGTTGTTAGTTTCGTGTTGATCTTGTCTTCAAAATCCTCTTTGTAAGTTGTTATTTATTTAAAAATTCTTGTACTTTTAAAAGCCTAATGATGCATAGATGTTAGTTGTACGGTCCGTTTTCTAAAAATCAAACACAAAAAATTTATGAAACACCATATTGGGGTGCGTTGGGTTCGAATAAGGGAAAAGGGAAAACAAGGGTTGGTCATTTTAATATAGTGGTTGCATTGGTTGTTAGCATATCATTTCATCACCAAAACACAAAAATAAGAAAAATAGATTTTAGAGAGAGAAAGTAAAAAACAAAGAAAAATGGTTACTTGTTTCACAAAAGAAAAATGAGAAGCAACACCCTCTCCACACTTGGAGAGGGCTTTAAATAGCTACAAGGATGGACTATTCTTGTAGGCTTTGTGTTGGGCCGGTTCATAGAACAAATGGGCTTGAGCCCGACAACTAGGCCCAACTAGCTTAACTAAACTCCTGAAAACTACGTTTTCCTATACAAGGCTCGGGATTGTTTAATGACCATCACTTTACTAAATATCATGGCTAACAATCTCCCCCTAAGGGGTGGTCATTCAATTGTGGATCCTTCTTGTGACATCTTGAGTCTTGGAGCCTTGTATTCTTGGGAATTCCTTTTGAAGATCCGTTTGCATGCTTGTGATCTTGGATCTTGATCTTTAACTTGATATACTTTGACAAAATACTGATATCGTGGTCTTTGGCCTTGATTTGTCTTGACTACTGAGATATCTAAATCTTTATCCTTGAATCTTTATGCCGCCTTGCGATCTTGTGTCTCCACCCTCATGCTCAAGATCTTGAAAGCTTGCTAACAATCTCCCTCAACATTTTCTTTTAACATGATTACTTGAACCACAAAATGTTCTTATGAGGAAGTGCTTGTTCATCAGAGATTGCGGAAGACTTTGATAGTTTGAGCTTTCATCATGAATGAATCTTTGTGGATTGAGCATGAGGTCTTGAATCTTGACTCGTCATGGACTAGAAGCTGCTACCGTCAGGAAAACCTGCAAGTATAGGTTAGAGATAAACATATATGGACGAAAGTGTCTTTGTCAAATATGGTTGCAATAACCACGGTTCCCCGTTAATCAGTATAAATACTGCCTGTGATCAGGTAGAATTCAAAAGAATCTCCTTGACAGGGTTTCGCAGCTGCACTAGCCGTTCTCGTTACCGGAGCGTCTCAAAGCAGACAACACAGTAAGAGTGAATCAGATAGTTACTATCTTTCTGATTGAGTCGTCAATTCATATTACTGGAACAAGTTTGATTCATGTAGAATCTCACCAATCGTTTCCTTTCCAGATTGACACAAGTTTGATTCAATAGAATCTCGCAAGTCCCTACCAAGAGCTGATGGATGTTGGTCCAGAAGGATTTCCATCTTTCACTGTGAGTCCGTTTTTGGTTATTTTAGCTCGTTTTTAAAGGTAAAAGGTATGTGTAATTAAACACATACCAGACTTATTGATACCAAATGTTGTATAATGATGTATGACCTTTTGTATATTAGAATTTGTGTCATAGTAAGATTCTTGATGGATCTCATTGGCTCTAGACTCTATAAGTGCACATTTGTTATTTGGTAATCGGAGTCTGGAGCGGACTGCCACCTTTTCAATATCAACGATCTCGGAATGATAAATCTGATAGAAACATGTTGATCTCCGTGAGAAATGAAACAAAAATCTTTTGAGAGATTCTGAGTGGCTAGGGAGGGGTCCATGATGTCATTCTTCAATATCAGAATCATCTTTGTGATTACCGATAGATTATGTATTGACCCGGTTTCTGCCTAGGGTTGTATGGATGGCTTCTTTCTTTTAACCCTTTATCCTTACAATTCTTTTTCATTCTTCAACCCCTTCAGTGCTTACCGAGACTTCATAACTAGTACCTTGTTGGGTTTGTTCTAGCACTAGCTCTATGTCAATTGGCACTATTCCCTTATTCTCACTTTACTCCTTTTTCAATCATACCTAGGACTTCTACTCTATCTAATGGAATGTTCCTGGGTAGATCCCCTCAGTTCTGGCTGGATCATGGAACGAATATACCTAACCTTAACCGCCTTATAACTCCTTGAGAAACAACAGTTGGTCGGTCTTTGGGGTATTACCATGAAGATGCATAAAACCATTTGATAAAAAACCAATCAACGTGTCTGAGAAATCATTTAAGATACATTAAGTGTTTCCAGAGAAACCAAAAAGCCCCCTACACATATGCACCATATTATGAAAGAGTTTTGCATATGCGAGGTTTAGGAACGCACTTATAGATTGAAGATCATATCTGTTATAAATCGGTATTGATCACATTTTAATCACTATTCTCCCCCTCAAAATTTGCATACGTGTTTACAATTTTTGACAATTAGTGAATTAAAAACAAGTTAATGTTCGGAATTCACATGAGCCTAACTAAGTCTTGGGAGAACAGGAACGCATGCAGAATGAATCATATTATTATGCTCCCCTCAATTATAAAATAGATTGAAAACTTGGAGTGGGAGTTTGTTGAGCACACAATTTTGAAAGAATTTGAAATTTTCTTTTTGAAAATATCTTAAAAAATTATGCTCAACAAGAAAATATGTGAGATATATCTTATTTACCATCATTTCCTTAGTCCTTCTCTTGAGCATTCAAAACTTTGAATGTTTATATGGCTTTTCTCAAGACCGAGAAGAGATGAACTTCCCGTTGTTTAGGATAAATGTACATAAATGAACATTTTTCTTTCTTTGGAGACCGAGTCCTAAGCCGACATTTACATAGAAGTCATTGAGAAAAAGTGAAAGGACATGTTTTGAAAGCATTTAAAACTCTCGCTCGAACTTCATTTATTCACCCGTGTTAATATTAATCAACATTTCTAGTTGCGCAAATGTTATCAATTGTCGAGAGACATGCCGGAGAAGATTATTTTTGGTATTTTTGAAATTTTTAGATTTTAGATTTTGTTTTTCTAGATTTTATATTTTTGTATTTTCTTTTTCTTGGTTTTATATTTTTGTATTTTCTTTTTCAAAATATTTATAAATCAAAATAAAGAGAAAGATCAAAAATATTTACAAGTCGAAGTTTCCATCAGCAGTGATAGTTTTTGCTAGAGTTGAAGTAGATGAAGTTAAATCTTTTTGTTATTGATGTTTATCGGATGCATCAGCAGTAGTAACAGCGGAAGACTTTTGAAACAACTTGATTTTCTCCATTTGAATAATTCATCGAACAAATGACCAAAATAGACTTTCCAACTCTATCATTGACATCGTGACTATCATATCTACTAAAGTGACATGAGGAGAGAGTGTTGACCACATAATTTTGAAAGATTTTGAAAATCCTTTTGAAAAATTCTTGAAAAAATATGTTCAACTATTTTGAAGACAAGAATATTTCTCTTCTCTTGAAGGTAAAGCACACTGAAGCGTATACTCCCCTTTTATTTCAAGCTCGGGTTATGCACTGAAGTGTACATAAGCCATTGACTTAAGCTAACAAACATTGAATGTTTTGAAAGTAGCTCAAGACCAAAAAGATTTCTATTTTCGTTGTTAAGGATAAACGCACTGACACGTACATTTTTCTTTTATTTGAAGAACGGGTTGCAATCTGACATTTGATTACAAGCCATTGACTAGACGAACTTAGAAGACAGCTAGCGGATAGATACATGAATTCTACCTTCGAAGTTTCAAAAACCTGCCAAAAAAAGAAGTAGAACTTGGAAACCCTTTGTTTGTAGGTTACTGGGGTTAGAAACACTTGCATTATCACACACAGATGTGTCAGACTCACTTTTAGTGTTACTGGATGAAGTTATTTTTCTGTAAAGGTCAAAAATTCTACCAGTTGGTAACCACTTAAGGCAAGTTCTAGGTTTGCTAGGCCTAGATGAATCAAGTCTGTCTTCAGAACTTAACGACTTTGATTTCTTGACATTTGCCTTTTGTTTCTTTTGATTAGCACTTTTTGAAACATTAGCACTTTGGTTTTTCGTTCTAGATTTCATGCCATTCACATACTGAAGCACACATTCATCATGATTAGCGGTAATTAGACATTGCTTAGATGTAGCACAAATAACCTCGGATTTTTTTATTTTGAATTGCAAGCTTAATGTTATTACATTCAGATGACGTATGGTTCGGATAGTTAGAAGACTATAAACTCCTATGGTTTTCTTCTTTTTTCTCTAACTTATTCGAGAGGCAACTACTCTTAGACTTAAAATAAACCTTATCATTCTTAGGATTGTTCCTAGGCTGTGGTCTTCTGGTCCTAGTAGTGCTTTTAACGTTATTAGGAGAGAAACCATTTCTGCTAGAATTTACATCTTCCTTAGTGACGACATGAGGTTGTTAAACAATGATCAGTTTTGTCCTAACGCTTGGTTTTACATGTTTGTTAGGCATAAAGTTGTCTACCCTAGAAGCTTTAAAAGGATTAATCCTAAAGATTCCTGGAGCAATCACTCTTTCATTGTTCACAACAGTTGATTCTCGAGAGGAAGGTGCCGAGTTTGAAGTGACTGGTTTTGACAAAGCATTCGACTTACCAACCTTAGGAATAACCGTAGATTTAGGGAAAGGATTTAAAAAAATACAGTTTTGGTTTAGAAGAAGAAGGTGGTTTTCCCAAGATTGATTGCTTTAATAACTGAGTATTCACACTCATACCTTTGTTGGTGTCCCTTTGTTCAGAAACCTTATCAAATAACCAAGCTCTTAACTTAGCATTTTCATAGATCAAGTCATGTAATTTATCTTGCAAAGAGTCAATTATAGCTTTGGTTTGAGCCTGTGTCACTTTAATAGAGTCAAACAGGTTCTTGTATGTGGTCTTAAGATGAGCATTTTCTTTAGCATAATTTAAAACCTGAAACTCTAATTCCATGTTCTCATTCTTAAGTTTCTGAGACAAAGGATCAATGGTATCTGATACACATAGAGTATCCTTACTTTTTCCTTTGTGATCTCCCAACTGAGCTTGCAACCGTTCAATCTTTCGTTGCATGTCATGATAAGCTTTATCATACGAAATTTTGTCATATTTGCATTCTTCACATTTCTTGTACCAATCATTCCAAAGTTTAGCATATTCGTTTTCCTTTTTAAGGATACAATTTTCAAATCGTTCTTTCGTACGTTCAAGCTCAGTTTGGAGATTTGATGAAGTCCAGAAGTCATGCTTTGAAGCTCGGGTTTTAAACTGCTTAGTTCAAAAACCATAGTTAAAAGCTCATCAAATGTCACATTCATTGTCTCCATGATTTTCTTTGTCCTTCGGTTGTAAACTCTTTAAGCACAAGAATTAGCAGAATAACCAATGAAAAAGCCAACATCACCTTTTGCACCAAGCTTCCCAATATCTTCATGATCATTCTTGTGATAACAAAGAAGCCCCGATACATGTAGAATAGGTGATATTGGTTTTATGCGTTTAAGAGCTCGTATGGTGTTTTGTTAAATCGAAGGCGAATGATGGAACGGTTTTGAGTGTAGCATGACATGGCAATCACTTCAGCCTATAAGAATAACAGTGCATGAGAGAAAATCAACATTGTTCTAGCAGCCTCTACTAACGTCCGATTTCTTCGTTCCACTACTCCATTTTGTTGAGGTGTTCTGACAGAAGACGCTTGGTGAGAGATGCCAACACTATCAAAGTATTCTTTAAGGATTTGATTTTTGAATTCTGTGTCGTTGTCGGTTCTTATGATGATGACAGGAGATTGAAGAAGGACAGTGATTCTCTTCAGGAAGGTTTTAATCACTTCTGGTGCTTTATCTTTTGATCTGAGAAAGTGTACCCAAGTGTAACGAGAGTAATCGTCCACAATCACCAAAACATACCGCTTTCCATTTATGCTTGCAATTCTCATTGGACCACACAAATCCATATGAAGAAGGTGTAACCTCTACTTAGAATTTGGAACTGGTTTGGGTGGGTGAGACGCCCGTTTTCTTTTTCCTTGCTCACATGAGGGACAAAGACGTTCTTTATGATATTCAAATTTTGGAAAATCGGTGACAAGATCGTTTTTGACAAGGTCATTTATGGTGTCAAAGTTAAGGTTGGATAAACGTTGATGCCATAACCATGACTTAGTAGAAGTTACACGAGCCATGAGGCAAATTGGAGAAGCAGAGGCCATCTCATAGAGATTGATAGTGTAAAGGTTTGTAATGCGATTTCCTTTTAACAAATCAACTCCTTCTAAGTTTTTGATGAAACATGTGTTGTTTTTTTTAAGCGACCTCATACATCTGGAATCTCAACTGCCAACGAGAACAGTTGTGCCCAAGCCCCTCAACGAAAATAAACCTGGGATCAAAATATTTCCCCATTGAAGATCACTGAAACCCAGAATTGTAGCAACATGATCATTTCCAAAGCGAACAGTTCCAAAAAACTTCTAGACGAAATTGATGAGAAGCTTTAGATTCCCGGTCATATGCTTGGAACAACCCGAGTCGATGACCATAAACAAAATTTTTTTTGGATACCCCCCCCCCCATGCAATTAAAATAAGTAGAATTTGGAAACCGTTTGATTGTAGGTTCCGGAGGGTTAGAAGTACATGCATTATCACCATTAGAGCAGTCATATTGACTCTTAGATTCACTGGATGTGATTATTTTTTCTTTAAGGTAAAAAAGTCTTTGTGGTAACCACCTAAGACAAGTCTCGGTTTACTAGGATTAGGTGAAGCAGTCTTTTGTTGGACCCTCTTTCTTAGGTTCAAAACTTTAGCTTTGTTTCTTTATGATTTTCAGTGTTTGAAACATGTGATATTTTTCTAACCCGAGAATTTATGTTCATTAAAAAAAACTCAAACATCATACAATATATCGACAATCCCTAAACAACTACAACCAAATCAAAACAAAATAAAATCCATCAAACCTATAAAACAACATAATACCACATAACAAATAAACTAACTCTAAACCACAATTTATAACAAACCTACCAAAAACAAAATATCACACCAACTCCCCATCTTTTAAACCAAATTAAAAATAAATTATATCTCCTCCTCCTTTACCAATCCTATCATAAACCAATACTACTCACCACCATATACTCCCACAACCCTCACCCTCACATCTCTCAGATCATCCCATATTTTATAAACCACATATTTGCTTCTTCAATCCTCTCTTAAACCAACCTCACAATCACCTCTCTCCCTCACTCTCACTCGTCATCCCCACCTCCCTTAACATACCTCTATTCTACAAAATTCAATATCACACACATGCTGTGGCAAATCACCATCACATTTTATCCCATTTTGAATCTTGTGCAGTGGGTAACGAGTTTTGAAGAGACTGGTTTTGACAAATCAAGAGTCTTATCGATTAGGGAAGACCCTTCGATTTAAGCAAAGGGATTTCCTGCATAGAGTTTGGTTTAGAAGAAGAAGGTGGTTTTCTCAAATTGATTAAACTACCAAAACTAAGTATTCACATCGTCCTTTGGTTGTGTCCTTTTGTTCGAAAACCTTATCACACAAATGGCTCCTGTGATATGAGCCAGCATCGCTTCTATACATCGTTGTCTTGTAATTTATTTTGCCAAATGTGAGTGATATACTCTCTCGTGAGATTTACGATTCGAACCCGAGAATATAGACTCTCACCTGGCGCTCGCTCGCGACAAAATCGGTTTTTGCTTATGATCTCGCCCCCGTGCCATATATATATAGTACGATCAGCATTTTCTTTTTCATAATCGAACTAAAACTTTAATTCTACGTTCTATTTTCTAGTTTCTGAGACAAAGGATCAAGGGTATCTGATACACATGGAGTATCCTTACTTTTACCCTTTTGATCTCCCAACTGAGCTTGTAACCGTTCGATCTTTTGTTGCGTGTCATTATAAGATTTATGGTACAAAATTTTGTCATATTTGCATTCTTCACACTTTTTGTACCAATTATTCCAAAGTTTAGCATATTCATTCTCCTTTTTAATGATATAATTTTCAAATCGTTCTTTCGTACGGTCAAGCTCAGTTTGGAGATTTGATGTATCTATAACAGAATTACTTTGCAAAATAGAATCTTGACCGACAATTGCTCTCAAGAGACGCTCGATTTCAATTTCAAAGCCTTTTGTTTGTCAAGAGATTCATCAGCTTCGTTTGCAAGAGATTTGAAGTCTCGAACAAATTTGGTTGCTTCTTGCAGAAATTGTATTTTGAAATTTTGCAATCTAGCATCAACTTGGTTAACGATAGGGAAAATTTCATCCTTTACAATTTTGGTGATTTCTTGGTGAACCAGGAAGACGACCAATTGTGTATATCCAAAGTCATTTTTTGTTTGACAACACGTTGAAGAGTCACAATGGTGCTTTTGACCTCATTTAGAAATTTTTGAGCAACACTTGGTGTAGTATCATCCGAAAACTCTTCATTTGGTATTGAAATTGATTTAGAAACATTGTTCGTTTTGGAAGTATTTGAAAAATACAACTCTTTACGTGACTTGGTTGTTTGAGAAACAAAAACCCCTGAAAGATGATTAATCTTTGTATAATTTGCCGGTTTTATTTCTTTGTTCAATTGTTTCATTTTTAAACAGCTCTCTTGAGCAAGTTGCATTGTCTCCTCCGAATCATACATAGCAGGAGGATCATGTTTTTCTAATAGAACTTTGCCATTATACAAACTCTGTTGTTTCTGCTGAGCTTGCTTAAGATAAAAAAAGATTTTGATAACCCAAAGCCATTTTCTGTTCGGTGTGGTAAAACGAGTCTGGCTTAGGTGAAAGCATGTGCATCGTTTGAATTGATTGACCCATTTTAACCAAAATATTATCTAATTCCTTTATCTTATTCTCAAGTTGAATTTGTTTATCCAAAAGCTCGTCTTCGCTTATTTTGAAATCAGACTTCAACTTTTTCTTTTCTTTAAGAAGAGAAGAAACAGTTGATTTTTCCTTTGAAAGCTATTTATTTAAATTTGAAATTTCCTCATTCAAAGTTGTTATTTGTTTACCAGAACTTAAGTGAAGTACATTTATCTTTTTTTGTAAGACATTGTTCTTGATAAACAGACTTTTGATAACATCTTTCAAGTTTGTCATATTTTTCTTAACTAATTTCAAAACACTTTTCTTGATTTTTATATCTAGCAAGCTCAGTGGTCAAATCAGCATTTGTTTCTTTCATTTTGTGATTGACCGAGTTGACCTTTTTAACTTTAATTGCCAAATTATTATATAATGATTCAAAATAAGCACGTGTTTCCTCAACAGTTACAGGATGTTGATCTACTATTCCCCCATCTTGTTCCACACTAGAAATCTCAGAAATAACATTACTATCATTCTATTGTACTTAGTGTGGTTCAGGAATGGGCTCGAGTAGCTCAGTATACTGCTCCTCTTGAGTAAACGTATTAAATATCTCATTATCATAGCAATTGTCATAGTTGTGTATCTCATCTTATCCGTCTGAGTCATAGACGGGAGCTTTGTCAATCTGAGTACCCGATGTCGATGCTTGCTGTAAATTAGCCATCAAAATGCAGTTTGCATTGACTTCCTTAATCTCATCAAGATCCACTGCAGCAGCCATTAAATCAAATTCTTCAACTTGGAATTGAATTCCTGCTTCTTCCTTTTGAGCAATCAGAAGCCGAGTTTGAAGATAAGCAGCATCCCTCCTCCTTGGTTTGACTGTGCAGTTCCTAGCAAGATGACTCAATCCTTTGTAGTTGTAACACCTTATCTAATTACCATTATTCCTAATCTCATTACCCTTAGCCCGTGCTGCTACAACATTACCATTCCTATTCGGATTCTGATTAGCAATCCCTAAAACAACAATTAACCCATTTTGATTTCCAACATTCTAAACACCCAGATTCTGAACTGCATTCTGAACAACCTGATTCCTGACATTCTGTACTGCATTATACCCATTCTGATTCCCAACATTCTGCCCAGCATACTGTCTAAACTGATTCCTACCATTGCCTCCAACCATATGCATTTGTCTGTCTTGACCCATATTCATACCCGGTTGAGCAATCTGCCTATTATGAGGGTTTGATGAAATTCTCTAGTTGTTGTTGGTTGGTGTTGAGTAGTTTAGTTTGAATGCCTTAGCCATTAGAACAAGTACCATGTTCATTGCGTTTATGGGATCTATAATGTCTTCGGGATTTAGCATTGGTTATTGCATGTAGTTCTGGTTGAATGATGGTGTGGGTTATAGTTGTTGTTGTTGGGAAGTGGTTGTTGCATGTAGGTACTTGATGATGGTTGATCTTAGTAAAACACTGGATAATTGAAAGGATTGTTGGAATTTGCCATGAGTGCCAAAGGATCATGTGTTTTTGCAAGTCGTTCAGCTCTTAGATCATCTACCTCCTTTTGACTGTACTTTAAGAAATCATACAACTGAGTGTAATCTGCTGTATGTGAGTCCTTTGATTGATGAAAAATGGTAACATGTCGACTCCATTCAGGTTGTAAGTTGTTTAGGAACTTAAGATTACTGGCAATCTTTTCTGGAAAGTGTTTGTTTCTATTGAAATCATTCATTAACTTTGAGAAATGATGATAGTAAGACTCAATCGATTCCCTATCAGTGGAAGTAAACCTTTCCCATTCATTAAACAACTTAGCCTTCTTCTCTTGAATTCCAGTATTAGAACCTTTCATCATTTGTTGAACACGTAACCAGATTTCTTAAGCAGTTTCACAACTATCAACAACAGCATAGATGTCTTCAAGAAGACCGAGAAGAATAGTCTGAATGGCTTGATCATCGTCTTCAACCTGTTTAAGCTCCTTCTCAGTGAGTTCATCATCTGTCTGCTCTTGAAAGGTTTCATTAACAGGAATTTCACGGTCTGCATCACCTGGTTCAGGAATCATTCATCTAACATATGGACCATTCATAATGGAATTGTAGATTAACATTCCATTTGGTCTACTCTTAGCATACCGGAGAAGACGTGATGACCATGGAACATAGTTCTCTTTGTTAAGCATAAGAGGGCGGTTTTCAGAACTGGCTGCATAAATGTCTTGTTGAGTCAACATTTCAAAAGTGATGTGAAATGATATGCAAGGATCTTAAGTAGGTAAAGTGATTGTTTTTGTTGATTGAAATCAATTAACGTTCACAGGATTTTACAATTCTTTGATTTAAACCGAGAAAAGAAATGGAATCTTTTGTGGGATTTTACAAAATCAAGAAGAAACCGTGAAACAATGATTAATTGTTGTTGAAATCGAAGATGTAATTGAAGTACTTGAGCTTTTGTTAATTATTAATAAGCGAAAAAGGACTAACGGCAAAATTTTAACTTGAAAGGACTAACAGTGAGAATTAGTTTCAACTAGAAGGGCTTGTTTTGCATGGAAGGACTAGTTTTGCAATGGTAGTAAAACTTGAGGTATTGCATGTGACAAATTTCAAAACTTGTTAATTAATACAAATTTTCCCACCAAAATGATGTCACTTTCGTTTCAAAATTTAGGGTTTATACTCGAATTATTATTTTGATCTTTTAAACTGGTACGGTGATCGTGTGTGAAAAGTAAATATACCACGATGATCGAAAAAGGATCACGAACACAATGATATAAGTTAGAAGTCCCGTAGTTAACCGACACTCGAAACCAAAAAACCCAAAAAATGACTTAAAACGTGTAAAGTTTGATTCTATTGAGTTTCTAATTCGGTTTTCCTTGGAAATATGCTAGTCCAGTAAAAGAACAAAGCTGCGAGTCCGGTGATTGAATAAAACTACGAGTCCGGTGATTGAATGAAACTGTGAGTCTGGTGATTGAATGAAACTGCGAGTCCGGTGAAAGAAGAAACTACAAGTTTGGTAAAAGAAGAAATTGTGAGTCCGGTTGATGAATGAAACTGCGAATTCGAGGAGACTTGAAAGCTGCGAGTCCGGTTGACAAAGGAGTTGCGAGTCTGGTTGCATAAACAAGTTGCGAGTCCGGTTGACTACGAATCCGGTGCCTTTAAAATTACACAATCGTCCTTGTGTCCTTTCTTTTGTCTTTTCTTGTAAAAACACAAAAAACACCTACGTCCTTGTTTCGTGAATGGTGAAACTTGGTCTCCTTGTCTTGAACGTGAGGACCACAAGGTGAAACCAAAGCCAACCACAATAAGCTTTTGAATAAGCTATTTGAAGCTATAAGCTACAAAACAAGTTTTTTCACCACACAAAAAAACTACGAATGATGATATAAAGGAGAGAAGAAGGTGACGCATGTGAAAAAACCAGTTTTGAAGACAAATACAAACGATGTAAAGAAAAGTAATGTAGAAACAGTTTTGCATTTTTTAAAAAGGTTTTGACAAAACAAAAACTATATCGAGATTGCGGAATAAGTTTATAAGAAATTATAAGAAATGAAACACATTTATGAAGAGAAAGACAAGACAGAAACGTTTGAAAGAGGTAACGACAAAACAAAGAAAATGATTTTTTTTCGAATGAGCTCAACACAACACAACCACAAGAATCACTTTGCCCATACGAGGATCTTGATACCACATGTTTGATGATATCATTTCATCACCTTAAACACAAATTAAAAGAAAAGATTTTAGAGAGAGAGAAAGAACTAGAGAGAGAAATAAAAGAGAAAATGGTTACTTGTTAAGAAAATAAATGAGAAGCAACACCCTTCCTAACATGATAGGAAGGGGTATTTATAGTTACAAGAGATAAAACCCTAAGGTGGTTTGTTTGGGCTTTATGTTGGGCCGGACCTCATACAAATGGGCTTTAAGCCCGACATGTTAGGAAATATATTTTGAGTTGCTAAGACAAAACAATGAATGAAAAGGAAACAAGAATGACTTAAATGACAATTCAAGAATTCTACAAGTTGGTGGAGGATATTCTAGAAAAGATAAATGATATGATTCTTGAAGATAAATATGATGTTTATTAAAGAATTAAAAGATTTAGTTTCCTTATACAATTATGTTTTCCCTTATAAATCTAGATGGACTCTACTATATAAAGAGATCCCTATATATAGTTTTCTATGTGAAAAAGATGTAAACACGAGAAAAGTATGTGTGTGTGTCTAAGCGTCAAGTTCTCTAAGTGGATGCCTAGGGTTTAGTTTGTTTTAGCCTCAAGGATATTTGATTCCTTGTTATAGTTTAGATAACACGTTCTACCATTGATCAAGGTAGAATTAGGGCTTGTAGTAGTCATTGTATAAAGATGATGATAAAATCTTGTTAGGCAATAATAGAGAATGTTCTTAATGTTTATTCCGTTTTGCATTCTATTGTTCTTTGTTATTGTTCATCCTAGATTAAAGTTCTAATCAAACTGAGCTTACAACGATCGTATGGTTTTCACAAGTGGTATTAGAGCTTTGCTTTGAGAAACTTTGATCTAGAAGTCATGAAATTTGAATCTTCAAATAGTAATACTATTGCTATAGATGAAGACACATCTTCAAAGGCAATGTTGGCTATAAATGGTGTATGTTTTGACTAGAGTGACATGGCAGAAGAACAAGTTCAGACAAACATGGCTCTAATGGTGTTTTCAGACTCTGAGGTATACAATGATAAAACTTGCTCTAAAACTTGTCTGAAAAACTATGAAACTCTTAAGAAATAGTGTGATGATTTGATTGTTAAGCTTAATCAAACTAAATTTACAGTAGCTACTTATAAAAGAGGTTTAGCAACACTAGAAGAACAACTTATCACATATAGAAAGAATGATGTTTTTTTAGTAAAGAAGTTGCAGTTCTTAAAAGAGAAGTAGCTTGCAAAGACTATGAAATAAATGTACTTAAAAGTGAATTTGAAAAAGTTAAGCAAGAAAAAGAGGGTATTGAATTTAAAATTGAGCAATTTTATAAAGCCTCAAAAGACCTAGACAAGTTGTTAGAGAGTCAGATAACTGACAAAAGTAAAAAGGGTTTGGGGTATAGTGTTTTTCCTCCACCTCATCCTTTAATCTATAATAGACCTAAAAAGCTTGATTTGTCTTATTCTGGTCTTGATGAATTCAAAGAGCCTGAATTCAAAGGGTATGTTTCTGAGGATAGTAAGAAAGAGTCAAATGTTGTTTGTGATAAGAAATCAGATGAATCTAAGGAAAATTCTAATAACTCTTTGGTAAAAGAACAAGTATCAAAAAATACAAGTAGCTTTGTTGACTCTTCACTTAATGTTGATAAAGAAACTGTTTTTTCCTGTTGATAAAAAGGTAGAGTCTCTCAAACCTAAAAATCATGAAAAACCAGTTAAAAAGTCAGTTAGGTATGCTGAGATATATAGATCACAAACACCTAGGGGGAATCAAAGGAATTGGAATGGGTAGAAGTCTAATCAACTAGGAAGTGATTTTGTGATGTATACCAAAGCTTGCTTTATTTGTGGGAGTTTTAATCATATACAGGCTCAGTGCAAATACCATCAAAGGGAAAGGATGGTATATGGGAATAATTATAACAGGGTGAACTACAACTATACTACCAAAAGGACTCACCCTAATGCTTAAAAGAACATGGTTCCAAGAGCAGTTTTAATGAAAACTGGCCTAAAACCTTTTAATACTGCTAGTACAGTTAATACCGCTCATCCCAAATCTATAGTTTTTAATGCTAAACCAATGTCATGTTTTCTAAAAACAGCACAATCAACTATAAGAATACCCTTTCAATCTAAAACATCATTATCTAACAAAAGGTTTACACATAAAGTTAATACTGCCAAGGCATAAGCAGTTAATACTGCTAGGCCACAAGCAGTTAATATTGCTAGGCCAAAAACAGTTAAAACTGCTAGGCCAAATTCTATAGTTGTTAATGCTGTTAGGGTTAATCAGGAAAATGCTGTAAAGACCTCAGCATGTTAGGTTTGGAGACCTACCAAACCTAATAGTGCATCAATCACCTTGAAGAAACATAATTACATTGATGCGCGAGGTAGATCCAAGTCAGTGATGGCTTGGGTCCCTAAAGGAATCTAATTTCTTTATTTTTATGTGCAGGACAAGCCACAATAAGATGATACAGGATTTGTTGATAGTGGATGCTCAAGGCACATGACTAGGAACATAGCTTATTTCTCAGATTTCAAGGAATTTGATGGAGGTTATGTTACATTTGGAGGAGGAGCACATGGTGGTAGAATTTCTGGTAAAGGAACACTTAAAACTGTTAGTCATACTTAATACTGTCAAGAAGAAAATACTTTGGATTGTGTATTTTTGACTATGGACTAACACCTGCAGGTTAAGCATATTGAATACCTAATGATTGAATGCTTCACCTCTGAAGTATTGTTTGAGAGGATATTAATGTTATTGAATAAGAGTTTTTAATTTTTATTCATGGGTTATGCATAAATATGGATCCTTAAGAATTCTCACATGTCTATCTAGTCTTTTCTAGTGTGCTTGTGACGAATAGAGGCATGTTGTTGTATAATTATTTAAGACAGAGTTAATACTGTTATATATCTCTTAATACTGCTAGGAAGAAAATTACAACTGCTAGACAAAAGTTAGTACTGTTGGGTGACAAAGTTATAACTGCTGAGCAAATACTTACCCCTTGAAGCATTGTTTGAGGGGAGGCTATTTATTTATACATTCAAGCATAGATGGAAGGATATGTTATATCAAAAGTGTGTTAAAAAGAATTAAAAACATCTAGGCATGTTAAAAAGAGGTCGGGACACCAAGATACCTTAGTCTAGTGGTCCCCCTGAAAAGGGTTGGTGATGAGGCTGTCCATAAGGAGTTGGGTGACAGAATAGAAAGGGCTGCCACTACTGCTTCTAGCTTAGAAGCAGAGCAGTACAGTGATAACATCAAATAAGACCCAATCCATGGCAACACTTAATGGATCAAGTTCTTAGGAAATTGGTTCAGGTAGTGGTCCCAGGTGCTAAGATACCATATTGGGGGATGCAGATGCTCATACTAGGTTTGAGACTACATCTAAACAGTCCAATAATCCACCTCTCTCAAGAGGTTACACACTTGGAAGTGAGGAGGACGGTATGAAATTATTAGAATTGATGGAACTTTGTAAAAACTGTCAAATATGTTGCATAAAAATAGAAAGAGTGATTTGGTGTGCCAAAAGAAATGAGAGATTAAGTGAGCTTAAAAATAGAAAGAGAGATGTGTGAATAAAACAAAAATGAGTGATTATGTGAGCAAAAAGAATTGAGAGATATTGTAAGCATAAAAACAGAAAGAGAGTGTGTGAGAAGAACCACTTGATGATAGAAGTCCTTTTTGGAAAGAAATTAAAGTTAGTGCTGGTAACTTAAAACTTAATGTTGTTAGTCTTAGGTTATTGGGTTACCTACTACTGTTAGGCATAACATTGTGCTGTCAGTTTTAGTTAATGCTGTTAGGCCTAATTTAGTGCTGCTAGTTCAAGTTAATGCTGCTGAGGGTGATTCTATAAATACATCGATTCAGGGTTTCATTCGATTCTTTATTCGATTTCAATCATTCAAACACTCTCTAACCATAAACCTTAACATAATTTCATCTTTGATCATCAAAACACAACACAATGTCAACCTTAACTTTTGCTGATACTCACAACATGGTCGCATTCTTGGAAAAACCCGCTGAAAGTGATGGATTTCATGAGATTATTGATTTTCTAAATGCTAAGCAGATTCGTTATGCATTGACTGTCAATCCTACTATCTACACATCTTGCATTGAACAGTTCTGGGCAACTGAAAAGGCAAAAACGGTTAATGGTGAACGTCAGATACAAGTCCTAATTGATAAGAAGAAGGTGATCATCACAGAGACAAGCATTAGAAGTGATCTTCACTTGGAAGATGCAGGAGGTACTGATTGTTTACTAACTGCTACAATTTTTGAAGAACTGGCACGGATGGGGTATGAAAAACCTTCTCAAAAGCTTACATTTTATAAAGCTTTCTTTTCTCCGTAATGGAAGTTCTTAATTCATACCATTACCCAATGCCTTAGTGCCAAATCCACTGCATAGAACGAATTCAGTAGTACAATGGCTTCTTTAATCATATGCTTGGCTACAAACTAAAAATTTAATATGTCTAAGTACATTTTTGATGCTATGGTTAAACACTTCAATGGAGGGGTTAAGTTTCTGATGTATCCACGATTTCTACAAGTTTTCATTAATCAACAGCTTGGTGATATGTCACATCATAAGAAGATTTATGTTAACCCTTCACACACAAAGAAAATCTTTGCCAATATGAGGACAGAAGGAAAAGATTTTTCTGGAAGAGTAACACCTTTGTTTGAAACAATGATGGTTCAAGCTAATCAAGAAGAGGGTGTAGATTCAGGCATTCCTATTGATTCTCAACAGACAACCATTACTACTCAACCATCATCCTCTAGATCTCAGAAGAAACAATCCAGGAGGAAACAGAGGAAGGACACTGCAGTTACTCAAGAGGAGACACAACAAGATGATAGTGTTCTTACACCTTCCAATGATCCACCTCTTATTGGTGAGGATAACATGCAACTATCAGAATTGATGCTTTTGTGTACCAATTTACAAAAACAGGTTCTTGATTTAGAAAAGGCAAAGGATGCTCAA
>BQNB010084047.1:0-28865 GCA_026074375.1 Tanacetum coccineum
ACGCTTTCTTGATGAAAACCTTAATTTGTTTGGTGTCCGTTTACGTTTAATGTAAAAAAAATAGTGAAATAATGACGAAATAAATAACGTCATAAAATGACCTGAAAATACGAATTGTTACATATCAGGTGTTGTTTGAATGATCAATAGAGGTGTGTCTATAGCAACGGTTGTTGAAGTAGATAGAGTTGTGTGTTGTTGTTAACGTTTATCAGGAGCATCAGCAGCAGTTACAGCGGAAGGCTTTGACACAACTAGAGGAGTTCCATTGAGTAATTCATCAAACATCGGACTAAATAGCAAATCCATCTCATTTGACGTTGTTACTGTCTCAGCTGCTTGATGAACTTCTGTTGACATTGTGGTGCGAGGCTTGAACCGTTTTGTACAAACGTCGTTTGACATTAAGGTTTGAGGCTTAATCTGTTGTGATTAAACGTCATTGCAATTTCATCATTTGTGAATTTACTATGACACTGGTTTTTGAGATATCAGCTTTTTCAGCAACCACACTCTGAGATTTTCCTTGTTGACATTACATAATGTATCTGCACTTAAATCAAGACTTTGTTCGCATTCATAAATATTAGGGATATCTACATTTGAACCGTGTGGGGGTTCACTATCAACCTTGCTTGTGCAAGATCGAATAACTTTCCTGTAGGAATCCATCTAAGACCAACAGATTTGAAAATTCTACCTGTGGGTTTCCACCTAAGATTAGATCTAGGAGATGTTTTCTCATACACAGTTGAAGTCTTATTATGAGAAAACCTATGTCCTGTAAAAATTTGCCTACCATGTTTCTGAGTGTGACTCTTTTGATTCACAAGTTTGTTACTATTTCTAGTCTTATGAGATTGAATCTTAGCACATGAATTTACTTCATTTAGGAGTTTTGTTATACATGCATCATGATTTGCATTAAAGACACACTTATGACATGTAGAACAAACAAAGTTTTTGGAATCTGAAAAAGAACTAGAACTCTTAGAGTGATCTGCTTTTGGCACAGCCGTTATTGGTATGCAACTACTCTTAGATACAGGCAAACTCCTAGGTGTTGGATTGTTGCTCCTAGGTTTTGGTTTGCTACCATCAGCAGTGCTTTGAAATCTAGCAGAAGACATCACACTAGTTTTTAAGTTCCTGTCTTTTTCTTAGCTTCATCTAGATAGTGATTATGAACCATGTCATTTGAACTAAATCTTGGCATGTTCTTAGAACTATTCCAAGATTCGCTAGATGCAATCATATGATCAGGTTTTGCAAAAACGGATTCTCTTCTCTTAGGCAAATAGTGTTAAGTTACTGGCCTTGACAAATTGTTATTCACATCAACTTGGGAGGGAAACCGTGGTTTTGACATTTGAGGCCTTTCAGATTTAAACGCATTCGGTTGTCTAACAACTGATTGGTTTCTAAGTGGTTGTAAAACTAGTTTCCCCAAAACTGATGTTTTTGCAAACTTAGTATCTACACTATTTCCTTTTAACTTTCTTAATTTATTTTTCAAAGCAACAGTTGCAAAAACCTTTTCTTGAATCTGAGCTTTTAAGTCAGCATTATTAGCAAGCAAAGAAGTTGTCTGTTCCATGGTCTTAGATCTCGTTATTTTAATAGAATCATACAAATATTTGTAATACCTTTTTATAGTCTCGTTTTCCTTATTTAAATGCTCATTCTCTGTAAGTAATTTAGCCACACTATGTTCTAATTCGATATTTATTGTTTCATAAGCTTCTATTTCCTTTTTAATCTTGGCTTTATTACTTGTTTCATTTAAAATTTGACCATGTTGCCCCAATTTTAAAGGTTGATTTTGATATTTAAATTTGAGAGTAATACAATGTGCTTCCATTCTTGAAAAATCTTTTTGAAATTGGGCAACAGTCTTTTTGAGTGAAATATTTTCAGACTCGAGTGATTGTTTTGAGTATTCAGTTGTCTGGTTATCAGGTGATGAATGAAGCATAGGACTATTAACTTGACATTGTTCAGGATACTGGTCAACCCTACCTTCATTAATGATTTCAGGTTGCTCAGTATGATGTTGTCCTATAGCAAAGATATTACATTCAACAGTTAATTGTACATGAGCCATAGGCTCTTCGTCATAAATGGGTCTGATATCTGCATCATCAGCATCTGTATCATTCCCTGACCTGCTGCTATCATCTTGCACTTCTGATTCTGTTCCATTACTCTTCATGACAACCAAACCATTATCCACTGCTTTACCCGTATCAATCTTACTCTCTTGTGTCTGCATATGTCTTTTATTCACCCTTCTTTCATACTGTCTTTGATGACGTGTTCTTTCAGCAACAAACTTCTTGACATTACCCATGTGTTGGAGTAGTGTATCTTTGAAGTGTTTAAGCTCGATTCCAGTGTATTCAACAAAGTACTTGTCTGTCATTTGACTGTCATAATCCAAAGTAAACTGTGAATTGATGAACTTCTAAAATTGGTTGTTTATTACCCAAAAGGCTGCCATGGATCCATCTTCTTGAAATTCATCTTTGTTAAGTTGCTTTTGTAGTTGATCTACGTTTAGGAGCATTGTACTTGTGAAAGTATCAGCATCTTGACCAAAGAGTGACATGAATGCCCGTTTGAATCCATGTTCGATGCGAGTGCCTTTTAAGTCTTCTTTTGAAAGAACTTGAAGGTGTGAATTAAGAGATTAAAAATATGCCATGCATCTTTCTTTTTCTTTTAAAATCTTATATTTGATTGCATGTACTTCTTTTGTTGCAGAATCCAAGCTGCTTTCTTTTACTGATTTGTTGGATGCAGTCTCTGAATTACTGTCTTCTTTCTCAGAACAAGTGTTTTGTATGACAACTAAATCAACTTTCAATGAATTAACATTCAATGCTTGAATTAGATTTGAATGATCTTGTGTGTGCATCAACTTCTTTTGTTTCAACAATTGCAGAGTTCGTTGTTGATGAACAGTTATCTCAAGCATGTATTTCCCAATGGAATCCATGTTACAGATCATTGCATCATATAAGGATTGAGCATCAAATCTTGTATATTTCCGCATACGCGCTTTGAATTCTGAATTGAAAGCATTTTCAAACGTTGTTCTGGGCTTTGTCAAAATAGTCTTGCAATCAGTCTGAGAAATTGTTTCTTTTGTAAGATGTTGTTCTAGTAAATCTAAGTCTTGAGAGAATGTTCTCTTGAAGATAGGCATGGTACCAAAATCTTGTAAAGTTTCTGTCAGAAACTTAAATTGTAACTGAATTGCTCGAAGACTGTTCATGCATCTACTTCTTGAAAGTTGTGTCTTCTCTTGAACTTTAGAAGTTGAACACGAAGAAATTGTGTCATTGTAATGAACACTTGATGTTTAAATTTGCAAATTGGTATTGTTATTTGACATTTTGATGTTGTGAATGGATAATGGATCTTAAGTAGGTAAAGTGATTGTTGTTGTGGATTGAAATCAATTAACGTTCATGGGATTTTACAAATCTTTGATTAAAACCGAGAAAAAGAATCGTACCTATTGCGGGATTTTACAAAATCAAGAAGAAACCGTGAAACAATAATTAATTGTGGTTGAAATCGTTGTTGAAATTGAATTATGTGAGCTTCTGTAACGATTAATAAGCTTAAAATGAAGAATGGTGCACAAACGTTGAACTTTAAATGAGAAACGGTTGATTAAAACTCAAATAAGGACTAACAGTGCAATTACAGTTCACTTTGGAGGACAAATTGGCTGTTTTGAAAGAAGAAGGACTAACGGAGTAAAGTAGGTTTAACTAGAAGGTTAACAAACAAAGAAAGAATGAATTGAATATCTTGTAAAACCAGGGACTAAAAGTGTCAAATTCTAATTCTTGTATTGTTCGAGCAAATTTCCGTAGATGCTCTTCAGCCCTGATCCTTAGAAGCTCCGCTGCTACTCCTTCGTCTCTTAGGCTGAAATAAGAAAGAACACCGTTAGCTCGCCCCGGGTTTTGAATCCGAGACCAAGCTCCGGCGTGAGAGTAAGTGTATGCTTGGTATAAGTTTTAGTGAGAGAGAGCTAGAGAGAGAGTAAAGAGAAGTGTGTGTATATAACTTGACCTCTTCATGTGTGTGAATAGTTCTTTATATACTACCTGGGCTTAGCTCCAAGACACAAGTATGGTGAAAGCTAAGTTGTCTTCTAGGGGCAGCACGTCAGTCGCCAGCATGCGTCAGGCTTTGTCTTGTATGTCCAGGTTGTCTTCTAGGGGAAGCGTGTAAGTCGCTGGCATGCATCAGACTTTGTCTTCGGGGTCAAAGTTGTCTTCGTGCTCAAGTACTTGTTGTGGGCCAGACGTCTGTGATATTCGTACATCGTACGTCAGTCGGTCAGTGTACTAGCTTCTGATTGGGGACAATGGCTGCTCTCCTCCTGAGGGGACTAACTACTCCTGACCTGCTAGTCCTTGCCTCCTGAGGGGACTAGCTACTGCTGGTCCTTGCCTCCTGAGGGGACTAGCTGCTCCTGCCTTGCTGGTCCTTGTCTCCTGAGGGGACTAGCTACTGCTGGTCCTTGCCTCCTGAGGGGACTAGCTGCTCCTGCCTTGCTGGTCCTTGTCTCCTGAGGGGACTAGCTACTCCTGCCCTGCTGGTCCTTGTCTCCTGAGGGGACTAGCTACTCCTGCCCTGCTGGTCCTTGCCTCCTGAGGGGACTAGCTATTAGCTTACCTCCTAGGAAGCTACTACTCTTTAGTTATTACCTCTGGACCTAAGGTGGCCTTCGTCACCCCAGCTATTCCAGTGGACCGTTCTAACATGGAGTAGTTTATCTTAGGAAAATTAGGAGTTAATAGTGATTGTCTCCCCCTAAGCATCCGGAGGAGACCATACCTCATCATGTCCCCCCAGTCTAGTATTAACGTATTGTTAGATAGTTGATGCTAGACTTAAAAAAGGAGAAGACTTGTCTAGTCGACCTAGGATATGTCGAATTTTTTTTTGCGCAAAATCGAAGCGAGAATGTCATTACTTTGGCCCGTTGCTACGGGATCTATCGGGACGTGTCCGTACCACCTAGCCCGTATGCTATGGGCTTCTCCGGCCCAACATGGTCCAAGCCTTCCAACTCTTAGGTTTCCCAAGGTATTATAAATATCATCCTTACTTCTCACTTTTACCTCCTCTCTTCTTATTAAACTTTTCACCTACACCCATAAAGTTCTTTTTTTGTTCTCTTTCGGCGGTCTCGTCCGGAGTTGATCGGGGTTGTTGCCTCGATCGGAGGTTTCGTTCGGAAGTTAATTATTTTCATCCGGAGGTGATTGGTTCATCCGGGTGTGGTGTTTCTTTGTGCTCGCCCGGAGGTAATTTCCTTTGTATTCGTCGGGAGTGGGTTTTGCTCGTCCGGAGGTGTGCTCGCGCGTCCGGTGTACTCGTTCCTCATCCGTCGGTATTGGGTCTCGATCGGAGTTGTATTGTACCCATCCGGAGGTTGTCTCGTCCGGCATTAGTTGTTTTAACCGGAAGACACTCGTCCGGAGGGTGAGTTGTTCGATCGGAATTGGTTTGGCTTGTTCGGGATTAGTTTGTTTGAGCTCGTCCGGAAATTAAGTCTCCTCCGGAGGTGGTTAGCTTTGCTTCGTCCGGAGTTGTTTTCGTCCGGAGGTGGTTAGATTTGCCTCGTCCGGAGTTGTTGTTGGGCTCGTCCGGAGGTGGTTTGATTTGAGCTAATCCGGAGTTTTAGCTTGAGCTCGTCCGGAATGGTTTTTTAGCTCGTCCGGAGATTAAGTCTCGTCCGGAGGCTAGACTTAAAGGGGATTCGGTCGATTTTTCCTAACAATCTTTTGAGGTATTACTTAGATTTACCTTACTTTCCTTATGGCTAAGAAAGATATGCATATGTATGTTTCCCACTTGAAGGATGCCGAACTTAAGACTTTAATTGCCACTTATGATATCCCTTTAGACTTGAGGCCTCGCCTGCCTGACTCCAACTTTAGGATGAGTATTCTCCCAGCCGGGGATACAGCCATAGGTATATATTCTAGGATTTTTGACTCTTCGGGTGTTAGGATTCCTTTTTCCACTTTCCTCCTAGCGGTGTTAAAATATTTTAAGGTGCATATCTCCCAGCTAGTTCCTCTAGGCTTAAGCAAGGTGATCACATTTGAGGTTCTCTGTCGGAGTTTAAGTATAGAACCTACGGTTACTTTATTTCGAGTATTTCAGACACTTTCTAAACAGGGGGATTGGTTTTCTTTTGCGAAACGTGGGGGTTCTGCACCTGTGTGCATGGAAGTTACTAAGTCTGGGTTAAAACAGTGGAAGGAAAAAATTTTCTTGATAGATCGTAGGGCTATTCCATTCCACATGCCTTGGAGACATCCCGATTCATGTATTACAGATAAGATTCCTACTGACTTTAATCAGGATCATGTTGACCGATGATATGTGCTTAATTACACATATCTTTTACCTCTAAAAACGAGCTTAAATGACCAAAAACAGACAAAAACTGCCAAATATATGTTTGTTTTGCATTTGTATTGTGCAGGAAGTGGATATCATCAAAAAGACAGAAAACCAAGCCAAAATGACAAAACTGAGCATGGAATGGAAAAGACTGTGCAAAATCAAGGCCAAAAGTCCAAAAATGCCAAAGTCAGAGTCAATACTGAAGAATCAGCAGTCAAACCCCTTGGAGAAGGACACCGGTAACTGGCGGAGCCACATGATCTAGGACTTCTATTTTGAGTAGAGTTTTGCTGTTCACACCACGAACCGCCTTCTCTAGCAGGTTACCCAATCCCACATGCTTCCCAATAGATTTCTTTTTACCTCGAGGAAGCTCTGATCGCAATGTAGTCGCAAAGGCTGATCACGCGGCCAAGCGAAAAACCTCTACCGGGCCGGAGATATCTACCAATACGACCAAAAGGACCAGATTGAGCCAGAAAGTGTCTGGGGCAGGCTCTAGTGGGTTAGCAGTTGGAGATGAGGTCGAGCAGACTGATGATGCTACTCTTGATGATGATGATCAGCGTGATGGGTTAGAGTTTGTCGTGGAAGACGTTAGGAACCTCAACGATGTTGGCCAAGGTGAGCATATAAACGTTATCCCACTTCGAACTTTTGATCCGAGTCTTGGGCTAGATGTGACTTATCCTCCCATTCTTCTTCCAGATAAGGAAGTCGAAGCTCATGCTGAGCTGTTTGGGGACGCGAGGAGGACTACCCGAGCCAGTTCTCACGCGTCTCATGGTAAGCTTGTCTCTTCATTTACTTTTGCTTCCAATTACACTAGGTCTTTGTCTTATACATTTTTTTTTGTATGCAGGTGTTGACGGGGATGCATTTTCTCCTGCTCAGGAGGCTGTGCCAGTTCTTGATGCTCAGCCTCTGGATACTGGTGCTGGTGTTAATGAGGTTGCTAGTGATGGCCATGTTGATTCCTATTTTGATGCTCGGGTTAGTAACACTGCTGGAGATGTGATTGAGAGGGATCTTCTTCCTTTTGCCCCGGGGCCTTATTACCTTCCTTATCCTTATGAGGAAAATGATGGATGTGAGTCTCCTCCCTACACCAAGGATGATTGGGATGAGATTCATGGAGTAAATCTTGGTTTGCGGAAGAAAGAGCTTTACAAGGATCCCCAAGTTTGTCGGACTGCTATTGATCGTTTCCCTACGCCAGCTGAGATTCATCGACTACACGACCTCTCCTCCGCTGAGTTGTCTGATCGCATGAGCGTGTTGCAGTGTCAGTTGATTACTCATGGGCGTGCATTTCATGCTCGTTATGACCACTCTTTAAGGGAAGTTGAGCGTCTCGCGAAACGGTGTGCTCAGCAGACACAGATCATTAAGAAGCAAACTGCTGAGCTTAAGCAACACAAGGAGTCTGCTGCTCGTGCTAGTGAGGAGGTGTCTGGGCTAAAGGCTGAGCTGGGGGCCCTTAAGTCTAAGTGTGAGGCCACTGAACATAAGCTTAGCAGTTGGGACAAGAAGCATAGGAAGTATAGGAGTGAGAGGGACACTCTTGCCAAGGAGAAGGCACAGATTGAGGAAGAGCTTAAGTCACGGTTGGAGCATCGTGAAAGGCAAGCTGAGGAGATCCAAGGCAACATTACCTCCTTCTTTCAGTCAGATTTCGCTCCACTTGTCCGAAAGTTCCTTAAGAGTAGTGAGTTTAACCGAGCCTTTGCGGGGGTATTGAATACTGCAATTAGTGTTGGAGTTGAGCGTGGGCTGCGTATGGGTCGTACTGATGAGGAATTTAGAGGGTTATCTCAGAGAGTTACTGGTTTCATTCCTGATGCTAAGGAGAAGTTTGATAGAGTTATTGCTGCCTTTCCTGACGCTACTTTCCCTTTCTTGGACAAGGTTTCTCAGCATTCTCAGAGCTCTCTGCAAGACATTGCTCGACTTGAGCCTGACAGGGTGACACCTTCTTCTCAGCCTTCCTCTGTTACTGCATCCTTGAGGACCAGCACTCATGCGCGACACTCTACTTCATCATCCGGGACTTTTGGTCACACCAGCACTCCAGAGCACTTGAAGAAAAAGAAGAAACCCGTTGAGAGAGGAGGACCTTCAGCTGCTTAGACTAGCCTTAGATTGCAGTTATTTTATTTTGTTTATGTAACTAGCCTTGTGTTTCGGGCTTTAAGTGCTTTGTAAGCAACTTTATATTTTGGATGTGATTGTAGCCTTATTAACTTTCAATCTTGATGATTACTTATGCTTATGTTATTCCTCCTCTGAATGCATGTTCGCTTATTTTGTCGTATGTTGTAACACACTTTGTCATTTGTCAGACAGGTGCCTAGACTTATGTAGGCATGGGGTAACAGCTTTTAGACTGTAGCCCATGCGCTGGGGTATGAGACAAACCCACCTTAGCAGTTCTGGGTTAGACTAGACATTATTGTATTTTGTAGTAGTTCTAACATATCCATATGCCTGTGATAATGTTTAAACTTAAACCAATATGCTTGCGTTACCCTTTCCTATCGGTGCGGTTTGCGCTCGTATGTATTTTGATGCAACATTCAAATTAATATTCTCGTGTTGCTTTCTCCATCCGATGTAGCTATTCACCGGAGAGTGTTCATTATGCGCGAAGGGGAGAAGTGTTTGTTCTCCTCCCTTCCGCTGCAGAGTCAATTAGCAGAGGTTGCTCAGCCTAAGCACCAATGGCATCAGTTTCACCATTGGGGACAAATTAGTAGGAGTCACCCTATTCATGCGGAGGTAGCGAGCCATCCGTCGTTGTATAGTCATGTTATGATAAAAAAAATTCAAACATATAGTCTTAAGAGAAAATATGGGAAAATTTTGTTTCATTCATATCATACTAGAAGAAACAATACATCAATAATATCTAAGGTCTCCTCCGGAGCAAGTCTATACTTTGAAAATTGCTTCTCCGGTAGGGATACATAGTAGAATTAAAAGGTACCCTGGTGTTTTACATGTAGCACCTTCGGAGGTTACAAGCATGCCAAGTCCTTGGTATCTCTTCCCCTTCCATGTTACTTAGCTTATAAGCTCCGCTTTGGAATGCTTGGATAACTTTGTAGGGTCCTTCCCAGGTGGGTCCTAGCTTGCCTTAAGTTAAGCAGCCCTTGACACTTCATTTCCTTCTGAGTACAAACGACTCCCACCTTGAAACTGCACCTGTCATACTTTTTTGTTGTAATACTTCTCGACCTGTTGCTTGTACCTGGCCTCCCTTATAGCTGCTATTTCTCTTCGTTCTTCCAGCAAGTTTAAGTTTAGACGAAGCTCCTGATCATTAGTTTTTTCGGTCACGCTGGATGTTCTGTGTGTTGGCATGCCGATCTCTGCAGGGATGGCAACTTCGGTACCATTGGTTAAGCTAAAGGGTGTTTCACCATTGCTGGTCTTCTTCATGGCTCGATGTGCCCACAACACATTTGGCACCTCCTCAGCCCGCTGATCCTCCCTTCTCCAGTCTGGTCTTAATTCCTCTCAAGAGGCTTTTATTTGCTCTTTCTACCGCTCCATTCATTTGGGGATGGTAAACTGAGGTACAAATTAATTTGATCATGAGCTTTTCTGCCCACTTCTTGAAAGGGTCATTCACAAACTGGGTTTCGTTATCTGTGACAATGGTAGCTGGGATCCCAAACATGCAGACAATATTATTATAAGCGAAGTTCACCACCTGTTTACCAGTAATGGTAGCTAGCGGCTTCGCCTCCATCCATTTAGTAAAGTAGTCGATTGCCACGATTAGATACTTCACCCTTCCTGGGCCTTCCGGGAGAGGTCCCACTATATCCATACCCCACTTCATAAATGGCCATGCAGATGTTACTGAGATCATGTCTGCCTTAGGGAGTCTGGGTACGGCTGCATGTGCTTGGCAGTCATCACATACTCTGATCAACTCCCTGGCGTCTCTGTGCATAGAGGGCCAGAAGTACCCCAGGTTCGATAATATTGTGGGTGGTGGGGGGGTTCAGTGTTTGGGGTGGTAATGCCAAGGTGGCCTTAGCCACTACTTGTCTAGGCCCGTCGTGCATTCCGCATGAGCCCATGTGCACCTCTCTGATAACGTAATTGGCCTGCAGAGGACCTACACACCTCATCAATGGAACCAAGTAAGACTTCCTATACAAGACTCCATCTTCTATCGTATAGTTTCCAATTTTTTCCATCAGGGTTCTAGCATCAACAGGGTCTTCGGGTAGCTTTCCTTTTTCTAGGTAGTCTCGGATCGGGGTCATCCAGGTCGGGCCTTCTTCCTCAACCACCACGTTAACCTCTTGTGCTTCGATGGAGCGTTCATTCAGCACCTCTACTAGTACTTCTTTGGACAGGTGGTCGAATTGGCCTGCTGCCAACTTGTAGGGATATGAGTTATTCGAAACCTGTTGAATGCATCAGCTAGCTCCAATACCTATTTCGTAGCGGTATTTTGAGACACGAGTACTTGGTCACCCAATGGGGGGAGAGGCGTTAGCAATACGACCGCGCGAGGGGGGATGCCGCGCCTTACGTAGGGACCTCATGTGTTGAGCCTATAATCCTATGAGTCTGTGGAGCGCTCAGCGTACTGACACGTGGATAGCGTTACTCCCAACGGTGTTAACTGTGATGTACTCCAAAAATGATTCTGAGTATGAAAGCCTACTGCATCTCTACTGGCTCTACGTTGTGGCTACCGCACCCACCAGTAGGCTTCATACTCAGAATCAAGTTGGAGTTAGAAAAGTTCAAGCGAAGCACGTAAGAGTATTCACACGTTTTGGGCTAATCAGGAATGAGGCCACTCCTGATCCCTTCATTGTTTGAAGCTCCACGGTATATATCTCCAGGCCTTCGGCCAGGAGTAAGATTTCCCCTTGCGTTTGAAGGTTCTGAGATGTCTTCCACTATTGGGTTGTTAGGCACCTCTGCTGTAGCACTTATCTCTGTTGGAGTGTCTGCTAGAAAGTCTGCTAAGACCTGGCCCTTTATTGCTACCCTTGGCACGTACGTTATGCCGTAAGCCCCTAATTCAACAGCCCACTTTGCTAACCTTCCTGACGCTCCCGAATTGTTCAGCACTTGCCCGATCGGGCTGTCAGTTATGACCTTGATCGGGTGAGCTTGGAAATACCTCACTAAATCGCCTAGCCCGTGACTAGGGCCAGAGCGAGCTTCTCCATTGGAGCATAGTTTGTTTCCGCCCCTTGCAAAGATCGACTGACATAGTGTATAGGCATTTGCCTCCCGTTCCTTTCCGTGAGGAGCACCGCACTAACTGCTTCATTTGCTGCGGCCAAGTACATCATCAGGGTCTCGCCCTTCTTGGGGGTAGTGAGGGTTGGCAACTCAGATACCAACTTCTTCATCTCCAGGAACGCTGCTTCAGCGGCCTCTGTCCATCTGAAGTCCTTCTTGTTAGTACATTTTTTCAATGTGTCTAAAAAAGGTAAGGATCGTTCGGCCCCCCCGACCTTTAGACAAAGAAACGATTTAGGGCCTTGCTAGCTTCCCACTAGAGACTGCCATCGCATGAGGTTCTTGGTGACGGCATGTCCATGACACTTTTGCATGTCCATGACAGCTTTTGCTTTTTCAGGGTTGGCCCTTATGCCCTCCGAAGTAACTACATAGCCCAAGAAACTTTCTTCTCCATACGAATTAACATTTCTTGGGTGAGTTTCATGTTTATCCTTCGGAGAAGAGGAGAAAGTTTGTTCTATATCTTTTTATGATGTCCAGTGTTCAATCCTTACTCTTATCACTCATAACGTACCACAAACGCTTCTAGGTTTACCCCCTGCTCCTAAGCAGAGTCGACAAACTCTGATAGTTGCCTCTTCATTCTTGAACCAAAAGGCAACTTCCGTGTAACAGAAGACTCCCTCTTCTGTATGGAAAGCCGTCTTCTCTTCATCCTTCTTTGTCATCTGTATTTGGTGATATCCCTTATAAGCATCCAAGAAACACTTATATTGGAATCCCATCAGCGACTCAATCTTCCAATCGATCTCCGGCAAAGGGTATAGATCCTTTGGGCATGCCTTATTCAGATCTTTAAAGTCGATGCACATTCTCCAACTCCCATCGACCTTCTTGACCAGCACCGGATTAGCAACCCACGTGGGGTATCGCACCCGTCTTACGATACCGGCCTTGAGCCATTCATTAACTTCATCAGTCACCACCTTCCTCCTGTCTGGGGCGAGACTCCTCTTCTTCTGTGCCTTTGGTTCAATGTGGGGGTAGGTGTCTAGGCTATGCTCCGTTATAGCCCTAGGGATACCCGTCATGTCTGCTGGAGTCCATGCAAAGATGTCCACATTCTTTCAGAGGGTATGTATTAGTGCATGTCTGCACTCAGCGGACAGACCTCCTCCGATGGTGACGAGCTGTTCTGGGTAGTTATCATTTATCACTATCTTTTCCTCGACACTAGACTTGGGTAGTCTTCTTCCCTTGTCAAGTTGTCGCCTTCCTTCCGTACCATCCAATTGCATTGGTTCCTTTCCTGGTCTCCGGGGACGAGTCTCCACCGGAGCCAACGAAAGTCTAGGGTTAGCCACTTCCGAGCTTGTCTGCATCAGAGTAGGATCCGTTACCCGCGCATGTCGACTTAGGTCTTGAGCTTCCTCGATCTGTCTACATTCTCTTAGAGTCTCTCTAGTGGTGGATATAGTGGCTATCCCGTTCGAAGTTGGGAACTTCATCATTGAGTGGATAGTGGAGGCTACAGCTCCTAAGCTCCTCATCCCCGTCCTACCTAGTAGAGCATTATACGGGGACGGACTCTTGACCACCGCAAACTCCATTATGACCGTTCGGGTTTTCCCGCATTCCCCCATAGTGACTTCCAAATCAATAACCCCCATGGGGTAACTGACTTCTCCTGAGAATCCCACCAGTGGTATTCGAGATTCTCTCAGCCTCGACCTCGTCCGGTAGCTAAGACTTCTGAAGCAATGCTCGTACATAACCTCTGAAGAGCTACCACCATCAACATGTATCCTTCTGACCCTGAAGCCTTCAATCATGGCCTCCACTACCACGGGGCAATTCATCAATTGATATCGAGGCACTGACGGGAATGTTATCGCGTTATCCATCCAGTGCTCCACCCTCTCGTAGGGCCTCTTCCGGTACCCTTGGGATCTCACCATGTTGATAACCTTTTCTTTTCCTTTGGCTGAGCCCTTGCCCTTCTGACCGCCTTGCCTGATATCCTTCACCAAATGAGCCAATCTTCCTGAGGCCACTGCCTCTTCAATCTGTTTCTTAAGGTGATAGCAGTCATTCGTGTTATGACCCCGGTCTTGATGGTAGTCACAGAACTTGTTCATATTTCGCTTCTCCGGAGTTCCCACCATCGGGGGTGGTGGAGGGAAGTTCACATTATCCATAGCGAGGATCTCTTTCGGAGTTTTTATCAGAGGTGTGAAGCCTTCTCTTCTAGCGTAGGGAGCACAGGTCCCCATGTTTCTTCCTTCCCCCCTTCTATGACTTCTGTTTCTAGACCCATTTTGGTGTTCCGACCAGCCGGCCTTGCCAGCACTCTTTTCCCATCGAGGAGATCTGATGGCTTCGGTTGTGTCTGCAGCCGCCTCTCCTCTGATGAAGGCCCGGACTCTCTCCCACATCTCGTCAACCGTTTTTGGGATTTTATCATTGAGCTTTTTGGATAGCTCTGGGTGACCATGCCCATGCATGAACGCTGATATCCTTAGTACCGGAGGCACCCCTTTGATATGTGCACTCTCTGCCTTAAAACGGTCCATGAATGCTTGCAACCCTTCATTTGGCTTTCGCTTGATGCCGTGTATCTCCGTTGGATCTTTGTCATACCTTTTCTGCTGCGAGAATTCTTCTAAGAACTTGCTACTCAGCTCTTCAAACCCATCTACACTCTTTGGGTCTAGGCTATCAAACCAGTTCCTCGCCGAGCCACTCAGGGTCTGACGGAACATCTTACACCATACTGGCATAGGCCACTCTTCTTGCTCAGCTGCGGCAGAGAAGATGCTTAGGTGATCTTCCGGATCTTTGTTTCCTTCATACACCCGGACGTTTGGTGGTAGTTTAGCCCGCCGATGGTATCTGAAGCGTGTGATCCTAGAGGTGAAAGGCATTGGCTTGGGCCGTCTATAAGGCATGCTCAAGTCCTCTGAACCACTGTCAGACACGGTGTCATACCCTGAGTCTGAACTTGACTTCCTTCGAGAGGCCCTCACTGATTGAGGCTTCGACTTAACACTTTTAGACTTTGATCTACTTCGTGCCTCTGATCTTACCGACCGGTGGGACTTAGAGGTCCCTTTCTTCTTTGAGACATTCTTTCGATGCTTCCGAGCAGTCCGAGGCCTCCCTCGACTCCTTGACCTGGAGGATCCATCAGAAGAGTATCCTCCTACTTCTTCTGCTGAGGGACTCATTTGAGAGTTCTCTGACCCCGCTTCACCCGACTCTTCGTTGAAGAGCTTGCGAGGGGTTACCTTCTCTTGACCTCGGTTGTCAAGCTCTTTGATCATGGTTCTCAGTACATCAATGTTTTCCTTCACAAATGCTGGAGAGAGGCCTCCTTGAGCTTGTCCGGCGGGAGCAGAGGTTCCTCCCGGGGGAGTCCTCCCAGTCCCAAGTGCCCCGGTGTTCAAGTTTTCACCCTCCTCCAGTTGAGGACCCTTCGTACAACCATCCATTACTTAGAAATTGGTAGATTGGTATTTCGGGTCCCACGGATGGCGCCAATGTTCGAGCAAATCTTCGTAACTGCTCTTCAGCCCTGATCCTTAGGAGATCCTGCAGCTACTCCTTCGTCTCTTAGGCTGAAATAAGAAAGAACAACGTTAGCTCGCCCCGGGTTTTAAATCCGAGACCAAGCTCCGCAGAGAGTAGTGTATGCTTGGTATAAGTTTAAGTGAGATAAACTAGAGAGAGAAAGTTGAGAGAAGTGTCTGTGTAGAACTTAACCTCTTCATGTGTGTAAATAGTTCTTTATATACTACCTGAGCAAGCTCAAGACACAAGTGTTTGGAAAATGCTAAAGTTGTCTTCTAAGGCAACAACGTCAGTCGCTAAGCATGTATCCAGACTTTGTCTGTATGTCCAAGTTGTCTTCTAGAGGCAGCGTGTAAGTCGTTGGCATGTATCAGACTTTGTCCTCGGGGTCAAAGTTGTCTTCATGCTCCAAGTACTTGTTGTGGACCAGACGTCTGTGATATGTGTACATCGTACGTCAGTCATCAGTGTACTAGCTCCGATGGAGACAGTGCTGCTCCTTGCCTCTTGAGGAGACTAACTACTGACTGGCTGACCCTTGCCTCCTAAGGGGACTAGCTATTGACCTACCTGGCTGGCTGATCCTTGACTAGCTACTCCTGACCGGCCGGTCCTTGCCTCCTGAGGGGACTAGCTATTGACCTACCTCCGAAGGAGTATTTTATTTGTTTTTTTATAAATTAATTTTTTTAGGTCTACTACGCCTTAGTTTATAACCTCTGAACCTAAGTGGCCTCGTCACCCCAGCTATTCAGAAGACCGTCTCTAGCCATCCGGAGGGAGACTATACCTCATCAATTCATATGACCTATTTTGCTAATATACGAATATTCATAAAAATTGTTTAGCTTTTGAACACCGATGTCTAAACCCTTGAAGACGAAATATACGGGACTTAAATCTGTTGATAACTTGCATGAAACATCAACCATTTTCAATGGAAAAATCGATGGCTAGTGAAAAAAACCAACTTGATAATTTTTAATGCATTAGAAGAAAACAAAGACCGAGAACTTGAAGATATTGGCAAAGCAAAGGTTTTGGATTCTTCTTGATTGCGGGCTCGAACCTTTATTTTCTACAAAACGAGCGTGTCTACCCGCGCTCCGCTGCGGGATGTTTATCGGCCGTTGTTTTCGGCTAGACGTGAGAGGAGGCATATTTTTGTAAAAAAAAATAAATTAACGGTCCGTTACTACTGACCCTTAAACAACTATCGATTTCCAAGCACTATTTTGGTGCAATTCAAAAAAAAAATTAAACTAACTGTCGTTATTTAACGGCCGTTAATGGGGAAAGGGGTATTTTATAAAAGAATTAAAATGATGGTAGTTTTCTTAATTTGACACATAGTGTAAGGAGGTATTTCGTAAATACTCGATGGGCTATTTCGTAAATACCAAAAAAAAAAGAACCGGGCCGGGATGACTCAGCGGTCGACCCGACTATTTAATGCAAGTGCTCGCTGGTTTTTGTAGCTAATTTAAATAATAATTATCATGGATTATATATCATTAATCATTCGTTTTTTTTAAGCGGATGATAAATATGTACATAAAGTATAGAACATCGGGTATTTCCGACCAGAACATCTTTTTTTTCAAGGGGGTATATGAAAGCGACATAGAACAACTGTTGAAAATTAGCCTGCCTAGTAGCCAACTAAACCTATGTGATATCGAGAAACTTGATTATGGCAACATTGTGTTGTGAGACCTGAGGTTCCTTGATTGAATACCTCACTTGAACTTGCAGATATGACATGAACAAAAAACTCATTGTAAGCGAACAACCTCGTAACCCTTCAATAACCGTTTCAACTCTAATATAAGATTCATTGTAAGCGACAATACTTACAAATCTAAAAACTAAAGAAAATGTGATGCAAATCTAGTTTTTTAGACCAGCCGTAATGGTCGGTTGTGACCTTCGGTCGACCCCACAAAAGATGCTCACCCGACGTGTCCAAGAAGTTTTTTTTTGCAAGGACTTGGTCGAAAATAAGACCAAGTCGCGTGACTTCTTGTGTGTGGTCACTCTTAGAATTAGTCTTGCATTGCTTTTATGGTGTACACCTTTCTACAATTGCAAACTTCGAGTTGTTACTCGTCTTATTCGATAGAGTACAGCCTTTTATGTAAATTGAGACAACATCAAAGTCTGTACTGCAGTAAAATCGAATAATATCATGTTTAATACAAACAAGTTTAAGCATAAAGATAAGCATATTTTATTCATGATTAATATTTACAAGTTTAGAATAAATAAGAAAAACCCAACCACTGAACTAACTCCCAAGGGACGTCATTAAAAAGTTCTCAACTGGATAAAAATCATTGGTAAATGTAAAATATTCTGATGACTATGTAGTGTTTATGAAAACACCACCTTTGGTAACTGTGTCATTTGGGTGTCAAATGACATGAACATCTACTTAGACTTAAATCTTCTGATTGTAAAATAATTTCTTTGTTAAGCTAGTACACGACCACGGTACTAGTATTAAGAATGTACGGTCTGGAGCTGAAAATGAGCGGCACCACCCCTCATACTAGTATTGTGTTAGGCGTGTGTTGTAGAGGTGTATAATGAAAAGATATTGCAGACTTTTTAAACAATACACGACAAAAAAAAGAAAACAGATGTAACACTGAGATAATACCATCGGCGCGTTAGCAACCATCATCAAAATAATCGTTAAAAAGTCTAAATGGTCCTATAATTTCGTAAAACAAAAATAGTACATAACAAGCATAGGTTGCCCCCTTTACTGCGGGCGTGTAGTTTCTTGTTATTATAGATGAGGGTCGTTTGTTTTTAAGGCATGATTGCCCTCGTGTTGATTCGTATTTTATAATTTTTAATTTTTGTGGCTGGTTTAATTTTATTCGTGTCTCAAGTTTTAATAGTTTATTAAATGGGCTTATGTTGCTTGTGGGCGGCGTAATGTCTTTGTATTTTTTTATCTGAATTAAATTCAAGAATTTTTTCTGCGACGATGTCGAGGTATTTTTGATCTGAATAAATCAATACTGTTAGTAATAAAATTTGTTATTTTGTGACCGAGACAATTTTTTTTAATTAGTTTGCACAATATATGAAAAGTATACTTTCCTTTAAAAGAAAAGGTGAATTAAGTAAAAAATAAAAACGTTTTATGAGAGGAGTAGTAGGTGGTAAAATGGCTTGGTGAGATGAAACTGCAACTTGCAACAAAATAATACTAGTTGTCACGGGTGAAATCCAATTATTTCACATACTTCGATATGTTTTGTAATGTAAATAAGTTTTGGGCGCTACTATTCGTAATCTCTAGCCTATCATCTTTTGTTTTTGTAGTTTTAGTCACTTGCACCGTTCTTTTGTATTTTCATTTACAGTACAACACAGTTTTTTATCAGGTTTTATTTCGTACTTTTTGACAGTTTAATACTTTTGACTTTTAAACTTTATATTTTTTGTTTCGCATTCTGCGTTTCACTGTATTATAATATAAATAAAATTATAAAAACAAATTTATTTTTTTATTTTTTTTAAAATGAAAAAAATCAAAACCAAAAGAGGTATAAACAAGCATGATTACCCGCGCGTTGTTGTGGGTCGTTAATTTTTTTCTCGTAGTTGCGAGGCATTATTATTTTTTATTTTTTTTATTTTGTGTGGTTTTATTTTTTCGGCCTCATGTTTAATAGTTTGTTTTTTTTCTTATATGGACTTATGTGTGGGGCTCATGTTTAAATGTTTCTTTTTTTGGCTATACGGGGTTTTTTTTAATATAATTTATTTCGGTCTCATGTTTAATAGTTTGTTTTTTTATATATGGGCTTATGTGTTGGGCCTCATGTCGCGGGTATTTTTTTATCTTAATAAGTCAATATTTTTGTAATTTTTTTTTATTTTGTGCCGAGCGGTTTTTTTTACATTGCGTACAAAAAAAAAAGCCAAATGGGTTGGCCCAAATTGGGAGCCCAAAGGGCCGAGCACTGTAGCGTGTGGAACAAAACTACGTCGTTTTATTCTACGCGAGGCATTATTATTATTTTTATTTTTTTTGTGCGGTTTTATTTTTTCGGCCTGATGTTTAATAGTTTGTTTTTTTTCTTATATGGGCTTATGTGTGGGGCTTATGTTTAAAGGTTTCTTTTTTTGGCTATACGGTGTTTTTTTTTAAATATAATTTTATGGGAACATAGGCTTTAAATGAGAATCGCGCGTTACTGCAAGGCGTTTTTTTATTGTAGTTTGTGACAGGCGTTTATTTTTTCGGTTCTCATGGTTTAATAGTGCGGGTTATTTTGCGTTAAATTTTTATTTTTTTTCTTTTTATTTTTTATTTTGTGAGGATTTATTTTTTCGCGTCTCATCGTTAATAAGTTGTTTTTTTTATTGGGCTTATGTGTCTGGGCCTCAGTCGCGACGTATGTTTTTATTAAAATTAAGTCAATATTTTTGTAGTTTTTTTTTCTATTTTATGCCGAGCGGTTTTTTTACATTGCCTAAAAAAGAATTGCCAAATGGGCCGGCCCAAATTGAAAGCCCAATGAGCCGGGTACTGTAGCGGAGCTACCAAAACGGCAGCGTTTTAACCCTCCTATAGTATACGTATATAATGAATGAGTTAAGGTATATATAGCCTCAAGACTTGTTCTCCAAGTCATACTCAAACACTTCCTCTTGTTTGCTAGAAACGACATTCCGCGACCCCTAATTCTTTTCTGTCTCGAACATCTTATTATTTAGTGAACATATTGATATAATTCCTATATACAATATATTAATTAATTTGATAAACGTATTCTCTGTGTAAACGCGTGTGCCCCATTGGCTCGCAATATTTTTCTGGCCGTATTCTTATATTTATGATTATGGACATATTACCCAACAGCTCCCACTTGCTACATGTCACAATAAATTTAAACAACATTGGCTAAGCGTCTAGCAACATCGCAATGTTCCCAAAAATACATGAGTGTTCTTTCGCTGAAGTCACCAGTGTTAAATGAATTTATGAATTTACAAATTCTTTTGTTTACGATCGCCCTTTGTTTAAAAATGGATATGATCTCCCCACCCCCCCCCCCTCCCCAAACCCACCCCACCACCCCCACAAAGTCAATTCCATTAATTAACCGATTCTGTTTCTTCGTATATATGATTAATCAAGATACTAAAATCATTGAAAAACATATCTACCTGAGTTTTATTGGAGTCGCCCAACACCATACCATTTGCATTAAACCGTCGAGATGGCCCATGTGCGCATCATAATTCAACTGACTGCAAAACAAATTTTTTTATTGGCACTTCAAAGTGTCAGTCATTAATGCCCTTAACAATTACTTACTGAAAATATGTCTGATTAGCTACCTTATTCAGGTATACTTAAATCTACTTAAGAACAGGATTATCTCACACATGTAAGACCTATCTTGCATCTCAAAGGTCTAAAGGATTTAGATAAATCAAAATCTCTTACAAGCATTCATCTTATGACGCCGAACCTAAGTGATAAATATTGTTCAGTTGGGCCGAAATCCACATTATTCTTCTATGAAATATCATGTGAGTTTGGCGGACACTTCCTTTAATATCTAAGATATCCCCAATTACTCAGACTTGTCTTAGTTCAACAGTATTCCCACATTGTTGATCGAAAATGAACTAATTTAGAATAATAAATATTATTCACGGATTAAACATGCAAATATACGACACAATTTATATTAAATATAACTTAATACCACATATCTTTATCATTAATAAAAATTGTAATTAAATCCTCTTATCCAAATACTAAATAGATCAAATGCAATGATAATTCTAGTTGACGAATTCTTGCCCTCAAGATACCGACCTATCTGTACTTGATTGACAAGGCATAGATTTCATTAATGTGTTAGCTTTGATCTTTCGAAATTTTGAGCATTTACGTATTTTAAGAATTCAATTAATGAAGTTACTTGAATATCTATGATGATTGGTTTGTTTTATTCAAATATTCTCAATATTAACACATATATCTATATGGTGTGTGACATCACTATTGACAACAATCATCTTTCGCAGCTTCTAAACGTGTAAAAGTATATCTTATTCTACCTATTAATGTTAAGGCCACACTTATGCTCTCAGTTATGCTCAACTAAGTTCCAAATGCGTATCATCAAAAATGCAAATCATACCAATGACTAGTATGAGTCGTCATCTCAATAAGGATTTGCATCCGTGTACACTAAACCAACCATGCTTTTAAAATACGTAAACAAGATATTCTCTTAATAAGTTTGGCACCTCATAAACTCAAGTTATAATTAGTTTATTTTAATTGCACAACAAATTGTTGCTAATATATATCTTTAGATTTCCATTACTCATGGGACAAATCATAATCTAAGATGACATTCCAAACCAACACATATTCCATTAAGATATTCAATTCTATAATTATCTAATAACTTTCGACTAAATACCAATGTTGTCAAATCATCTTGCATTCATGCATGATACAACTATTCCTCTACACAATATAATATACATAATGAATCCTTTAGTCTAACTTAAGATTTCATTCATGTTCTATCTTATCAAAAGATGTCTATCCATTTAGACTTTCTAAATGGTATGTCAAATTGTGTTAGATTTATATAACCAAAAACAAATTATTTTTAAACAATAAAAACTGCATATGTCATAGCAATAAATATATATTCAAGGTTGTATGTTTTTTTCCTTAAATCTTTCAGGTGAAAGAACCTAAACATAATACTCCTACTAGTCTTTTAAAAAAATACTCAGGGAGTTATCTTTATTTAACAATTAACATAAGATTTTTCTCCACTAAGATGCCTTGCAATATCCATACTTGGATCTTGCCGCTGGGTAAACTTTAAAAGATTATATGAATTCATAAACTCTTTGACTTATTAACCGTCCTCGCAAATAGCAATCATTCAAGTATAGAGCTTTTAAATTTTTTATTGTATATATTTCATCAATAGAACACCTAATATGACAATAAACCATCTCTTATTAATTAATGTGCCATAGGAAAGTAATTGAATCACAATCAATTGACTTGAGTATGATTAAAAATCTAACATATATGCATTGCATCAATTATGTGTACAACCATTGTCCTTATGAGTTTAAAACCAAGAATCAAACCACTTGGGTTTTTCTTCTCTTTGATGAAACTCATTTTAACTTCACAGTCTAACTGTTTAGTTAAAGATTAATCAAGTTCCAAAAAATGATTATCTTTATGGACAACATCTTAACATTCATAGTTTGAATTTCAATTAAACAATTCAAAATTCAACAATGCATATGATTGGTTTCGCCATGATAACAAATTCAAATTCTAATAATGGCATCTTTAACAGGTTCACCATGACCGACCTGTGACTCTATTCCTCAATACTGATATAACATTTCATCAATCAAGTATTTGACGTATCCTGGCCGGATCTATAAAACAAGCTATTATTCATTATGGGTTTAACATTCTACAATATACCAATCTCAGTATGATATTCACTAGTGTGCTTAATAAGGTTATGTATTTTATATTTTTATCTCTACAAGATCTAAAAATGCTCCTACTTGCCTTTTGTAATTTTAGACTCTTCTATAATTACTTAGCATGTAGAGGGACATTACAAGATACATTGATAGTTCTTGAGTTTAGTTTGTTAATGTCATTCTTCATAAGACTTTTAACAAATTCAGAACTTCAATTTCTTAAGACTTAATGTGAGTCTTAACATTTCATAATCATGATGTGTTTATTAACCCTTCTAGTTGAGTTTTATCTAGTATATAAAGGCCATACTCAATTTCAAACATTGACAGATTTTGGAGGTAAAATATTTAAGTTATTAAAATCAAATAATTCTAAATAATTTGATTAAGACACTTTCAGATCTATACCATAATATGTGGTATTTATGAGTAGTTTATTGCTGAGACTTTATCACAATCCTAAATAACTTAATACTCTTTAGGTTACATACTAATCAATTGTGTCCAACCAAATTGAATATATCGTATTTAAAACCTATTTACATGTAATAATGTATATGATTTTAACTTGCTTCAAGGAACTATATGCCCTACATATCCTTTCAAAGAGATATATCATGTTAACTTACATCATTTTGCCTTTGAAACAATTCAAGCGACTTTTTGTTTATGTCATAACTAGGATGACTATAACTGTACATTATGTTATCAAGTCTGTCAAACAATTATATAGGACTTCATGTTGAATTAATTTAAATATAACTATAAACATTTTTTAACTAAAGTAATTCTGCAACTGACCAACTATTAGAATTCAATAGTAATTTTCAAGTTAAACCAAGATTACTTCATTATTTGCGGTCATTCATGAAACACATAAACAATTTTCTTGAGTAGTCTTTAATCGAGATTACTTAATTATTTTGGAGAATCCATAAAACACCATAAACATTTTACTTGAAGTAGTCGTTATTTCATATCTTGAAATATGTTCTGAATAGGGCACAATAAGTCCTAGGTAGATATTAGTTTCTTACCTACGGTCAATATAGAAACATTTAATCTACTTATATTGTCATGTAAATTTCCTTCTGTATCTTTTTTAATTTTTATATTGTTCTTGCACTGTGTTGTACCTTGCAACTCAATTAAAGATTCTTTAACTTGCTGCCATGGCACAACATCATACATGTAAGTCAGACAACAACACGATCATTCATATTGTTTATGCTGGATGATATCGATAGTGTCACAGATATTAGCGTTAACAAGATTGATTTAGAACAACTTTGCTTTAATAGCAAATAGTGCACGACTATCCTTAACACCATTTGTGTGCATATCAGTTGTAAAAAAACTATATATTTATCTCAAGCCTAGCGCAGAAATAATCTTGGGTTAACTACCAAAGTTCATAAACCTTGTAGCTCCCACTGAATTAGACAACATTACGTTAATGTCTTGTTTAGAAATAGATCACGATGCTCCCACTGTTTGAAAACATTGAAAGTGTTATATAACCAGTGAAAACAAATAGTGATCTGTTTATTTTCCAACTTTCTGTGAAATCTTAATTTGTAGCAATGTACTTGGATTTTAAAAATTCTACTATGTAGATGAGGGACTATCCATCAATGCTATTTATTAATTTGAAAATTGAGCATGCAATTTCCTCCTTAATTTTGATTAAGACAAACAACTAGATACATTATCCTAGTCTGACTTTACCACTTTTGCGGTAGTATTGGTATAGAACTCATAAAGCATCTTACATTAAGATGTTATCATTTTGAATGGCTTTAAAAACATAGCTTCTCCTAGTCTATTACCGAATGTCTTATAGCATCTAGGTAACTAGTTAGGTCTCCCTAGACCCAGTTGAATGATAGGTCGCATGTACAAGCACATAAACAAGTATAAGGCGATAATAATTAAACAACAATGATAAATTAAGCAAAGCCAAATTAAATCAAACCAAACATAGTAATCTTCATTAAAATGGATAATTCCCGAGGGTATTAGCCCACAATCATTGTCATAGATACAAGCGTAATCAAAAGATTAATAAAATTAAACGATTAAGAAGGTAAATATTACATGATGTCTTCTTTAGGATTAGGTTTGATGCTCAACCTTGGCTGCTCTTCTTGGCCTTAGAAATTCGTCTTCAGAAGTATAATATATAGTGAATATGTTTTTGTACACTAAACTTTGTTTTTGAGTCCAGTATTTATAGTGTCTGAAATCGCCTGGATATGCCGTATCAGGCTAAGTGGATACGGCATATTGGGTTAATCTCTTTGAAGTCCACAATAAGATCAAATCAATTAGGCTAATTACCATTAATTACATTTAATACGTATCTTTGACTGAGGTAACAACTATCAATACGGCGTATGGATAAGCAGTGGATACGCCGTATAGGGAATTGATCAGAACGTGTTTCTTGTGATGAGCTGGCATAGATACGTCGTATCTTCCTTGTTGGATATGGCGTATAGATGCAGTTTTGGTACTTTCTTCAAATGTCTTTGTTTTAGCTCCAGAATTGTGCCTTTTTTACTTCTTCTTCACAAATGACTTCATAATTAATTCAATATAAAACTTTAAGCAATTAAGTACCAATATCTTGCAATAATTAAACAAAAGCGGGTAAATCATGTGGGATAAATGATAGGAAAATGTGACGTTATTTGATGATATCAAATATCCCCCCACTTGAATCCTACTTGTCCTTAAGTAGATTTTAGAAAGATTTTTGTAAATGTATCCTAACCGGGGTTGAGGACTTTTTCCGTTAAGCATTTTTCTTCGTTCCAAACCATCTATACAAAGCCAAGGACTTCCTAAATAGTATGCAAGGTAAGGAAATTACAATGTAGTCAGGTATTATAGGGTAATGGTATCTACAAGACCGAAGTCTTGATGAGTCTCTCGAACCTATCTTTTGCAACTATGTATTACTTGTTGAAAATTTCATCATTGATAAAATTTAAAATTTAATTTTAAAAAACACATTATGAACTATGAAATAGTTTATAATAAATCTGATTTCATAATTATTAGTCATGTTTATATTTATTTTTCGAAAACCCTTTTATTTTCTCACAAGTCCAAACTTAAAATAAAAACACAAAACTAATACATATAACACTTATTCAAAAACACTTAACAATTAAGTCATGCAAATATCAATTATGATCCCAATTATCTAATAATTAAAATATGTATATATTCATACAAGGCTCCATCGTCCAATGACTTTGGCAACATCCATCGATATAATCGATTGCGTAAACCATATATAAATATATACTACATAACACATAAAATTTAAGCAACTTTTAAGCCCCATTAAGGTCTTCTCTAGCTTTTAAAGTCGTGGATCTTACCAAATCAATTTTAGTGTCTAATTTTTAATTCTTGATCATCATATTTGTATGAAAACCTTTTAACAATTAACAAGATTATATCATATATCCTTCCATGATAAATTTGCATATATTTATCATGGACAACAAATTAACAATTAATCGGAACATAAACCGATTAATTAACAATTAAACGCATCAAGTTTTATTCTTATACAATTTCATACAACCTAGAGTTCGTCTAATTAATTTTATAACCAATAAAGATTGAAACTTTATACATAAAGATCAAACCATTACGGGATGCATAAAATGCCCATAAGACTTAAAAAATTATTCAAGAAACCCTAATCCTTGTCAAATTTTATTACTGTAAACTACAAATCTACACGATGGCCGTGAAAACCACTTGTTAATACAAATAATGAGCAAAAAACATTATTTAGTATTTTTCGACCTTCATGTTATGGATAAAAACAGAGGAAGAGATGCGCAGGGAGGGGCGGTATACGATAAAAATAAATGTTTTATAAATACTAATCTTAAAAATATTCTATTATCTTAAGATTAATCACCTTAAGGTATGGATAAACAAATCCTTAAACATGATTGAGTGATCAAGAAAAATAATTATTCTTAATTCATATACTTCCACAAAAATTTTTTTATTATTAATTAAAAGAAATATTTTATTAAAAACATAAAATTTGAAATCCAAATCTTCCCCTAAAACAGAAGGTTCCACCTCAGATACAACCTTCACAACAAAAGGACAAAAAAGGGAGCGAAGTCTACTGGCGGCCCCCTTATACGGCGGCGGCCCCCTTATATATAAGGGGCCGCCGAAATCGCCAGCAGCAACGGCTAGTTTTTGTCCCCTATAAATACTAGGCCACCCCTTTTCAATATCAGTCTTCCTCTTGCCAAATTCTTATCAGATCTATTTTTCTCTCTTCCTCTTTTCTTTCTAAAACACATTTCTTGATCACTAACATTCTTTGATTTTGTTTCTAGTGATTAATTCTTTCTTCCTCCCTTCTTCATCTTCTAATCAAGTGCAAGAGAAGAACATTCGTATTCTTCTACATACGAATTGTTATCAAGTGATCTCTCTTCTTCTTCTTCAAGATCATAAATCTTTATTACATTTAATTTGTGTTGTTGTATAAATTGGATCAAGTGTAGATCCAAGTGTGTAAAGTGTACATTGGTATGATTTGGGTTGTGTGTCAATCCAAGGTTGTATATCTTGTGAGGGTGTGAAGACTTAGTGTAGTCATAGATTGGTTCTAGCTAAGATTAGGACTCGACATCTAGCTTAGTGTCGGAAAAGAAAGTAAGCGACGTGTAAACGATTTTCTCCGCCTAAAGGGAGCTTGTTGACATAGTGAAATCTCGAGTGGGGTACTCGGGGAGTGGAGTAGGAACGAAGAGGTGCTTCGTTGCTGAACCACTATAAATCTCGATGTCTTGGTTTGATCGTTTCTTTCCTTATCTCTTTACTTATTACTTACTTAGTTAGATTGTTGTGTTGTGTTATATATTGTTGGTTGATTGACATATAACTCGAATCTAATTATTTCATAAGCAAACTTTTAAAATGCCAATTAACCGGTAAAACTATTCAACCCCCCCCCCCCTTCTAGTTTCTACACATCTGATGCATATAAGCCATTCACAAAACATTGTGCAATATACCGATCACTATCCTCTTTAATGTACATTTTGTGAAAGATCAAAGCTTCAGGTTCTTTCTTTCCTCCACTTCCTACCATATCTTTGTATTCAGGTAAATACCAATCTCCTAACCCTTCGTTTCGGTCACTAGAGATCTCAATCATGTCCTTTCCTAGGCACATCTTTCCCATACTCAAGTCCATATTACTTTTAAAACAATATAATATCAAAATAAACATTAGTGGGTTAGTCGAGGTGTCGAATCGTGGGTTAAAACGTATTTTAGAAAGGACGGTTGGAGAAAACCGTGCCTCGTGGTCCGATAGGCTTGATGACGCTTTATGGGCATTCTGTACCGCTTATAAGACACCAATTGGTTGCACCCCTTACAAGCTCGTGTATGGAAAGCCATGTCATTTACCTTACGAATTAGAGCATAGAGCGTATTGGGCATTAAAACATGCTAATTTTGATCTTAAAACCGCGGGCGATCACCGGAAGCTGCAACTTAATGAACTTAATGAGCTTCGTGATCAAGCATACGAGAAATCTTTGATTTATAAGGAGAGGAAGAAGAAGCTTCACGACTTGAAAATCAAAAACTACATATTCAATGTCGGTGATCAAGTCTTGCTTTTTAACTCTCGTCTAAAGATATTCTCGGGGAAGCTTAAAACCCGATGGTCCGACACTTTCACTATAACCGAAGTTTTTCCATATGGGACTGCAAAATTATCTCATGCCGATGGATCAAACTTCAAAGTTAATTGCCACCGAATTAAGCATTACTTCGGAGGATACATACCAACAATGGTTGTCCCGGATCTCTAGACTTTCCCTAAGGACGAATGAATTCGGGGATCGAGTCGAGCTTGTGACTTGGTGACCAAAAACAAGTCTCTTCGTGGGAGGCACCCCATGCTTATCTTTCTATCTTTTTTCTTATTTCTATCTTCTAATGTGTTATGAGGAGGTTTGTACTCTTCCGATCTTTGTGTTTGTTGTTTGTTATGATTGTTTGCAGGATGAACCCAAATTTTCTGAAGTCTCTCGTGTTCG
>BQNB010084048.1:0-28864 GCA_026074375.1 Tanacetum coccineum
TATCGAGAATGGTTGTGAGCTATTCTTAGCTCAAGTAACTAAACAAGAATCGAAGAAGAAGTGATTAGAAGATATCCCTGTTATCCGAGATGTTCTCGAGGTATTTCCTAAAGAATTACCTAGACTTCCGCCACCCATGTAAGTTGAATTCCGTATTGATCTTTTCCTGGTTCTTCACCTGTGGCGCGTGTGCCATATTGATTAGCACCATCCGAAATGAAGGAGTTGTCCAACCAACTGCAAGGGTTGTTGGAGAAAGATTTTATTCGACTGAGCTCGTCACCCAGGGGAGCTCCGGTATTGTTCGTGAAGAAGAAGGATGGATTGTTTCGAAGGTGCGTTGATTACCGAACTGAACAAATTGACGATCAAGAATTGATATCCGTTACCAAGGATTGATGACTTATTTGATCAACTACAAGGTTTTAGGGTTTATTCGAAGATTGATTTACGGTTTGGTTATCATCAACTTCGCATCCGCGAGGAAGACATTCTAATTACGGCATTTAGAACTCGTTATGGACATTATGAGTTTTAGGTAATGCCTTTTGGACTGACTAATGCACCTGCAATATTCATGGACTTGATGAATCGCGTGTGCAAGCCGTATCTTGATAAGTTCGTGATTGTATTCATTGATGACATTCTAATTTATTCCAAAAATAAAGAAGAATATGGTGAACATTTGAAGTCTATCTTGAATTTACTAAGGAGTGAAAATTTGTACGCTAAGTTTTCAAAATGTAATTTTTGGCTTGATTCCGTGCAATTTCTTGGCCATGTGATTGATAGTATTGGAGTTCATGTTGATCCTGTGAAGATCGAAGCCATTAAAAATTGGGTTGCATCGACTACACCAACGGAAGTGCGACAATTTTTGGGTTTGGCAGGCTATTATCGAAGGTTTATTAAGGAGTTTTTTTGAATATCTAAACCATTAACTAAACTCACTTAGAAAAAAAATAAGCCATATGTATGGGTCGAAGAAGAAGAGGAGGCATTTCAAACATTGTAAGATGAATTTGTGTAGTGCGCCAATATTATTACTACCTGATAGAAGTGAAGACTTTGTTGTGTATTGTGATGCATCCCTTAAAGGATTTGGAGCTGTGTTGATGTAACGAGAAAAGGTGATTGCATACGCCTCTAGACAACTTAGAAAGAATGAGGAAAACTACGCTACCCATGACTTGGAATTTAGAGCGGTGGTTTTTGCTCTTCGACTATGGAGAGATTATTTGTACGACACTAAGTGTACGGTATTCACCGATCACAAAAGCCAACAATATATTTTAGATCAGAAAGAGCTAAATATGAGGCAGCGCAGATGGATTGAACTTCTGAGTGATTACGATTGTGTTATTCGTTATCACCCAGGAAAGGCGAATGTTGTTGCTGATGCGTTGATCAGGAAGGATAAGGAACCGATTCGAGTACGTGCTTTAGTGGTGACGGTGCATAACAATTTACCTAAGCAAATTCGAAATGCACAAGTTGAAGCGTGCAAGAAGGGGAATATTAGAGCCAAAGGATTTTTTTTTGGGGAAGGAGAGCCATTTGAAGTTAAATCTAATGGTATGTGATGTCTGAAAGGACGAGTATGGTTACCATTATTTGGAGGATTGAGAGACCTAATCATGTTAGAATCTCATAAATCAAAATATTGCATTCATCCTGGATAAGACAAAATGTACCATAATTTAAAGAAGTTATACTGGTGGCCGAATATGAAGGCTGACATTGCGACTTATGTCAGTAAGTGCTTGACTTGTGCAAAAGTCAAAGCCGAACATCAAAGCCGTCAGAATTACTACAACAACCTGAAATCCCTGTTTGGAAGTAGGAGAGAATAACAATGGATTTTATTTCAAAGCTTTAAAGAACATCATCTGGATATGATTCGATTTGGGTCATTATGACTGATTGACTAAATCTGCTCACTTGATTCTGATGAATGAGAAGTTTAAAATGGAGAAGTTGACTCGATTGTATTTGAAGGAGATTGGATGTAGGCACGGAGTGCCCGTGTTGATTATTTCAGACCTAGACCCTCGTTTTGCATCCGAATTTTGGAGATCCCTTCAAAAGTCAATAGGGATGAATTTGGATATGAGCATTGCTTATCATCCTCAAACTGATGGTCAGAATGAATGAAGGATCCAAACATTGGAAACTGATGGTCAGAGTGAAAGAAAAATACAAACATTGGAAGACAATTGCGTGCTTGCGTGATTGACTTTTGGTAGTGGCTGGATAAAGCACTTAACCTTTGGCTCTGAATCTCAATACATAATAGTTATCACGCTAGTATTAAAGCCGCACCTTTCGAAGCTCTATACGGAAGGAAATGTAGATCGCCTGTATGTTGGAGTGAGGTTGGAGATGCCCAACTCACGGGACCAGAAATGATTCGTGAAATGACAGAGATGATTGTGCAAATCAAGAATCGATTATTAGCTGCTCGTAGTAGACAAAAAAGTTATGCGGATGTGAGACGTAAACCTTTGGAGTTCGAAGTGGGTGACAAAGTTATGCTGAAAGTATCACCGTGGAAAGGTGTTGTTCGATTTGGAAAACGTGGGAAATTAAGTCCCCTTTATTAGTATGGACCATTCAAGATTTTCATCAGAGTGGGGTTCTGGTGGCATATAAACTAGAATCTAACCCCGAGAGCTTCAAGGTAATACATAGTACATTTCCTTGTTTCGAACTTGAAGAAGTGTTTTTAAGATGAAGATCTTATTATTCCTCTTGACAAAGTAAGGATCGACGAGAAGTTGCATTTCCATCGAAGAACCTATCGAAATCATGGATAGGGAAGTAAAACAACTTAAGCAAATTCGGATCCCTATAGTCAAAGTTTGATGGAATTCGAGTCGTGGACCAGAATATACTTGGGAAAGGGAGGATCAAATGTGGAAGAAATACCCTCATCTCTTTGATTTTAATAAGAAGCGGGTGACAAGATGAATTGATCTTCAGGGACGAAGATCCTTTTTAAGGGGGAAATGTTGTGACAATCCGTCAATTTTAGGTCATTATTTTATTCTCGAGTATTAATTATATTTTTCATTTTTATGTTGAGATATGAAACTCTACAACTAACGGGAGAGTATTATGCTTACATTTTGTAATGTTAGCGACGTTTACGAAGAACCGGAAAATGCTACATTAAGCATTGACGTTTATATTTTCAAAATGCCATAAAAATATTTTTGTTGCATTCGTTTTTATTTTTCGTGTCTCATACTATTTTTACTTTTTATGAAAAACGACTACAAATCGTACCTTTTTAAATATCGAACTTTGATAATACCCGCATTTACAAATTGTGGGTCAAGCTTTTAACTAAATTAAAAACTCAACCCACTTAACTTAACCCCTATAGGGGCGGATACACCAAGGGACTATGTGTCCCTATGGTGTTGATTCTTGCCAAGTTAGATAACACTTGGCATCTTACTTGACTTACATACTTAAGCCTTGTTTGACCAAACTTAACACACACTACACACTCTTTCATGTGAAAAAGATTAAAACACAAAAATACTCTCCCTCCTCCTCCTTCTTTTCTGTGAGCTAGAACCACCACAACACTAATTCCTTATAATTTTATAGATCACAAAATAACCACACTAGTAAAAATGACAACCTAGTATATTCCTTGTAATTTTGAGGTGATTGAAAGGGTTTTCAAGAAGGGTTATATACATTTTGGGGCTGAAGTTATACAAGTTTTTATCAAGTCATTTTGGGTAAAGAAAAATGGTGATCAAAAATTATTTTGGGTGAAGATCAAGTTTGAAGATTGAAGCTTTGTTCTTGTTTTGATCATTTGATCATTTTCTACATATTTCTTGTGGTAAAAATCTCATGAGTTTTGTTTATGTATTCTTTTGATTTTCAAGTGTATATGTACATGCATGATATATGATGATCAAGGATTAAAATGGGCTTTGTGTGTATGAATCTAGGTTAATCATAGCTAAAATAGCCATTTAAACAAGTAAAATGATCATAAAATTTATAGGCTGTAATAAACAGTAGGTTTTATAATTTTCTACAGGTTTGAGGTTGGATTAATTACATTAGGTTGTAGATAATCCTTTTTTAAACACTTGGCAATTTGGATCACCTCTAGAAAGTGATTATTGAGTGAGATATGATCAAAACACTAAAACTAGTTGATTTTGACCTTGCTGTACAGATTGTGTAAAAAGTCATATTTTTGGACTAAATTGGTTAACAAGTGAAGACTATGGGACTTAGATAAAATCATGTAGATTATGAAATTCAATTGATTAGTCACCCAATATTTACGGTTTGTAATATGGCGTTAAAAAAACGTGTAAAAGTAAATTTCTAGTCCTAATTAGTACTTGACCTTTTTTGTAGTTATATACCTATTTGTATTAAATAATTTTAAAAGAGGTTTATATAAATTGACTGTTGTATCTGTATAGGACAATCTATTACTATGAATCCAAGCACAAACTATATCAATGTTTTTATACCATTTACGGTTTTTTTATTATGTCTTGTTTGGAGGATAAAGTAAAGTATAAAACATTTTATGACTCCCCGAACCTTATACTAGGTTAAAGCGTATTTTTGTTAACTATAAACCCAATGGTGTAGGACCTTTGTGAGAGTTTTAAATTGCGTACATACTGATAATATAAAGGTTCCGACCGCGTGATCCCATAAGTTGGGTTCTTGGGGGCTGGTATTTGCGGTTAGGGGACCTGTTATGGCCGTGGGGCCTCGTGGCCACCATTCGATAACTATTTGGACTTATTGGTCTTAGCGTTTGGCCATATCTCTCTGGGTCAGTGAATTGTGGCTAGACAGGGCGCAGGGGTAGGTTGTTGAGCTTAGTGTTTTTCTTTTGGGCAGGGCAGGTTCGGGGAAGTGTGGGCGGGGGGTCGTTTGGTGTCAATACGAAGGTGTATGGTACGTTGTTTTTCATGGTTTTACACGTAGTTTTCACGTGTTGGGGGTTTGTTGGTCGTGGGATTCGTGTTTTTGATGGTGGGTTTGGTTGAGAGGTGTTACTGTGTCGGTGGGGTGAGGGGGCGCGGGGGGACGGAGCGGGGGGACGGTAGGAGGCAAGAGGGGGGCGGGGGAGGGGGCAGCTAGGGAGAGGGGGGGGGCCGGGTTCAGGAAGGCAGCGAGGTGGGGGAAGGGGGAGGAGTGGGTGGGAGGGAGGAGGGGGGGGGGGAGGGGGGGGTCGGGGGGAAGGCGGTGGGGGGGGGAGGGGGGGGGGGGGAGGGGGCGGGGCGGGGTTAGACAGGGGGGGTAGTGGGCGGGAGTGGGGGGGGGGAAAGGGGGGGGAGAGGAGGGGTCGGGGGACAGGTGGGGGGGGGGGGGGGGGAAGGGGGGGGGGGGGGAGGAGGGAGGGGGGGGGGGGGGGGGGGGGAGGGGGGGTGGGGAGGGGGGGGGGCGGGGGGGGGGGAGGGGGTGGGAGGGGGGGGTGGGGGTGCGAGGGAGGGGGGGGCGGGGGTCGGGGGGGGGGGGGGGTAGGGGGGGAGGGAGGAGGGGGGGGGGGGGGGGGGGGGTGCGAGGGGGGGGGGGGGGGTGAGGGAGGGGGGCGGAGGGAGGGGGGGGGGGGGCCCGGGGACGGGAGGGGGGAGTGGGGGCGGGGGGGGGGGCAGGAGGGGTGGGTGGGGTTAGGGGGGTGGGCGGGAGGTGGGGTGGGGCAGGGGGGGGGGGGGTGCGCGGGGGGGGCGGGGGGGGGGGGCGGGGGGGGAGGGCCGGGGAGAGGTTTGGGTAGAGGGAGAGGGGGGAGGGTGGGAAGGGGGGGGTGGGTGGGGTGCGGGGTGGGGGGACGGGAGGGGCCGGAGGGGGACAAGGGGGGGGGGGGGGAGGGGGGAAGGGGGGGGGCGCGGAGGAGGGGTGGGAGGGGGGGGGGGGGGGGGGGGCGGGGGGGGGTGGGAGGGGGGGGGGCGTGGAAGGGGGGGAGGGGGGGGGGGAGGGGGGGACGGGGGGGCGGGGGCGGGGGGGGGGGAGGCAGTGGGGGAGGGGGGGGGGGGGGGGAGGGGGGGGGTAGAGGGGGCGGGGGGGTGGGGTGGGGAGGGGGAGTGGGTGGGGGGAGGGGGGGGGAGGGGGGGGGGGGATGGGGGGGGGGGAGGGAGGGGGAGGGGTTGGGACGGGGGGGGAGGGGCGAGGAAGGGGAGAGGGAGAGGGGGGGGGGGGAGGGGAGGGGAGGGGGGGGGGGCGGGAGGTGGTGGGCGGGGGGGAGGAGGGAGGCATAGGGGTGGGAGAGGGGGGGGGACGGGGGAGGTGAGGGGTCGGGGGGGGGGGGGGTAGGGCGGGGGGCGAGGGGGGGGTGTGGTGTTAGGCGGGCGGGGGGGGGGGCGGGGGGGGGGAGGGGAGGGAGGGGCCAGGGGGCGGGGGGAGGGGGGGGGGGGGGGGGGCGGGGGTGGGGGAGGTAGGCGGGGGGGGGGGAGGGGGGGGGGGGGGGAGGGGGGTTCGAAGGGATGGCGGGGGAGAGGGGGGGAAGGTAGGGGGGGGGGGGGGGGGGGGGCGGCGGGGAGGTCGGGGGAGGGAGGGGGGGGCAGCCAGGTGGGGAGGGGGCGGGAGGGGGACGGAGGGGGAGGGGGGGGGTGGGGGGTGGCGGGGGGGGGGGAGGGGGGTCGGCGCGGGGGGGAGGTGAGGGAGGGGGGGGCGGAGTGGGGGGGTGGGGGGGGGGGGCGGCGGGGGGCGGGCGTGGGAGGGGGTGGGGCCGTGGTGGGGTGGGAAGGGGGACAGGGGGTGGGGAGGGGGGCGGGGGGGGGGCAGGGGGCGAGAGGGGGCGGGGGGGTAGGAGGGGAGCCGGCGGGGATTTTTAGGGGGAGCGGGAAGGAGGGGGAAGGCGTGGGGGAGGGGTAGGGGGGGGTAAGAGGGGGGGGAGGAAGCTGAGGGTGAGGCGGGGGGGGCGGGGGGAGGGGGGGGGGACGGCTAGGCGAGGGGGGTGAGGGGAAGGGGGGGGCGGGTGTGGGGGGGGGGGGGGGGGGGTGGAGGCGGACGGGGGGCAGTGGGCGGGGTGGGGGGGGGGGGGGGACGGGGTAGGTAGGGACGGGGGGGGAGGGGGGGTAGGGGGGGGGGGTGGCGGGGGGTCGGCGGAGGGGGCGCAAGGACGGGGGGCGAGGGGGGGGGGAGGGGGGTCGGGGAGGGGGGTGGAGGCGGGGGGGGGGAGGGGGGGGGCGGGAGGGGGGTGGGGGGTGGGGCGGGCGGCGGGTGGGGGAGGGGGGGATAGGCGGGCGGGGGGGGGATGGGAGGCGCGGGCGGGAGGGGGGGGGGGTGGGGAGAGGGGGGGGGGGAGAGGGCGGGGGGAGTGGTGGGGATGGGCGGGGGGGGTACGCGGGGGGGGGTGGGGAGGGGGGAGGGGGGGCCGGGGGGGGGGGGGGAGGGGTGGAGGGGGGGGGAGAAGGCGGGGAGACGCAGGGGAGGGTGGGGGGGGGGGGGGCGGCAGGGGGGGCGGGGGAGGGGAGTTGCGTGAAGGGGGGGGGCGGGGGGGGGGGGGGTGGGGACGGGAAGGGGAGGGGGGAGGGGGGGGCGGGTGCCGCGGGGCGGGGGGCGGGCTGGGAGGGAGGGGGGGGGGGGTGGCGGAGGGGGGGGGGGGGGAGGCGGGGCGGGGGGGGAGGAGGGGGAGGGGGGAGTAGAGGGGGGAAGGGGGGGGGGGGGGGGGGGGGGGGAGGGGGGGGGGGGGACGGGGGGGGGGGCGCGGGGTGGGGAGGGGGGGGAAGGGGTGGGGGGGGGGGGGGGGGGAGGAAATGCGGTGGGGGGGGTGGGGGGGAAGGGGGGGGGAGCGGATCGGGGGGGGGGGAGGGGAGGGGGGTGTGGTTGGGTGGGCGGGGGGAGGGGGGGGGGCGAGGAGGGGGGGGTAGAGAGGGGAGCTGGGGGGTGGGGGTGGAGGTAGGGTCCGGGGGGGGGGGGCAGGGAGGGCGGGGAGGGTTACGGGGGGTGGGGGGGGGAGGGTAGGGAGGGGGCGGGGGGGGGTGGGGGGGGGGGGGTACGGTGGGGGAGGGGGGGGGGCTTGGGAGGGGTGGGGGGGGGGCAGGGGGGGGGGAGGGGGGGGGGGGGGGGGGGGGGGCGGAAGGGGGGGGGGAGGAGGGTGGGAGGGGGGGTGAGGGGGGCGGGAGGGGGGACGGGGGGGGGGGGGAGGGGGAGGGGGTGAAAGACGGGGCGGGGGGGGGGGGGGGGGGGGGCGGGAGGGCGGGGGAGAGGGGGCGGGGGGGGGTGGGGGGAGGGTTGGGGGGGGGGGGGGGGGAGGGGGGGGGGTGAGGTGGGGAGGGGGGGGGGTAGGGGCTGGGGGAGGGGGGGGGGGGGGGAGAGGGGGGCGAAGGGAGGGAGGGGGGGGGGGAGGGGGGGGGGGGGGGGAGGGGGCGGGGCGTGGGGGCGGGGGAGGGGGGGGAGGGAGGGGGCGGGGGGGGGGGAAGGGGGGGGGGGGGGGGGAGGCGGGGGGAGAGGGAGGCTGGGAGGGGGGGTACAGGGGGAGGGGGAGGAGTGCGGGGGCGGCGGGGGGGAGAGGGTCGGGGGGTGGCGGTGGGGGGGGGGGGGAGGGCGGGGGGGGGGGGAGGGGTCGGCGGGGGGGGAGGGGGGGAGGTGGGGGGGGAGGTGGGTGGGGACAGGGGGGGGGTGGGGAGGGGGGGGGGGCGAGGAGGAGAGGAGTGGCGGGGGGGGGGCGGGGGCAGGGGGGGTGGGGGGGGGTGGGGGGGGGGGTGCGGGGGGGGGGCGAAGGGAGGGGAGCGTGGGGAAGGGAAGAGGAGAGATAGGGGGCTGAATCAACGGCGGCGGGCGGGGGGGGGGGCGGGGGTGGGGGTGGGGGAGGGGAGGGGGGGGTGGGGGGGGGGGGGGGGAGAGGGGGGGGTGGGGGTGGGGACGGAGGGGGGGGGTGGGGGAGGTGGGTGGAGTCGGGTGCGGGGGGGGGTGGGGGGGGGTGAGGGGGGCGGGGCGGGCGGGGAGGACCCAAGTGGAGCCAGGGCGGAGGTGCAGGGCGGGTGTAGGCGGCGGGGGGGGGAAAGAAGGGGGGGGAGGAAGGGAGGGTGGGGGCGGAGGCGTGGGGGGGGGGGGGGGGGGGGGAAGGCATTAAAGGGGGGGACGCGGGGTAGGTGGGGTGTAGGAGGCGGGGGACGGGGGACGTGGTAGGGGGGGGGGCGGCGCGCGTGGAGGGGAGGTGGGGAGCGGGGTCGGACGTGGGGGGGGGGGTGGGGGAGGGGGGCGGGGGGGGGCTGGGGTGGGGGGGGCCAGGGGCAGGGGGGGGGGGGGGGGGGGGGGGGGGGGGGGGGGGGGGGGGGGGGGGGGGGGGGGGGGGGGGGGGGGGGGGGGGGGGGGGGCGGGGGGCGCGGGAGGGAGTCGGGCAGGTGGGGGGGGGGGGAGGGGGGGGGGGGGGGGGGAGATCGGGGGGAGGGGGGGAGCGGGGGAGGCGGGGGGGGGGGTGGGGGGGGGGGGGAGGCAGGGGGGGGGGGGAGGGGAGGGGGTGAGGGGGGCGGGGGTGGGGGGGCGGGGGAGGGGAAGGGGGGGGAGTGGGTGGGAGAGGAGGGGGGGGGGGGGGAGGGGAGCCGTGGGGGGGGGGGGGGGGGTGGTAGGTGGGAGGGTGGGGGGGGGGGGGGGAGGGGGGGGGGACCAGAAAGAGGGGGGGGAGAGGAGGGGGCAGGGAGGAGGAGGGGGGGTAGTCAGGCGGTTGGTTGGCGGGGGGGGAGGGGAGGGGTGGGGCGGCGGGGGGGGGATTGGGGGGGGGGGGGGGCGGGTGAAGGGGGGGGGGGTGTGACAGCTGGGGTGGGGGGAACGGTAGGGGGGTGGGAGGGGGAGGGGGGGGGGGGGAGGGGAGGATGGGAGCAGGGGGTAAGGGAAGGGCGCGGGAGGGGGGGGGGGGGGCAGGGAGGGGCGGGGGGGGGGGGGGTCGGGGGAGGGTGGAAGGGGTGGGAGGGAAGGGGGGGGTGGAGGGGGGGTGGGGGGGGGGTCGGGGGGGGGGGGGGGGGGGGAGGGGGGAGGGGGGGGGGGGGGGAAGGGGCGGGGGTGGGGGGGGGGGGGGGGGGAGGGGGGGGGGGAGCAGGCAGGGGGAAGGGGACGGGGACAGGAAGGGGGGGGGGGGGGGTGGGGGAGGATGTAGAGGGGGAGGGGGAGGCGGTTGGGGGGGGGGGGGGGCGGGGGACGAGCGGGCGTGGAGGGGGGGAAGGGAGGGGGTGGAGGGGGGCGGTGGGGGTGGGAGGGGGGGGGGGGGGGGTGCGGGGGGCGGGAGTGGGGGGGGGGGGGTGGGGGTGGGAGGGGGGGGGGAGGTTGGGCGCGGAGGTCGAGGGGCAGGGGGACAGGCGGGGGAGGGGGGGGGGGAGGAGGGGGTGGGGAGCGGGGGGGGGGGGGGGGGGGGGGGGCGGGGGGGGCGGGCGGGGGGGGAGGGGGAGGAGGGATAAGGGGGGAGGGGGGGGGCCAGGGGGGGGGGACGGGAGGGTGGGGGGGGGGAATGGGGAGGGGGGGGAAGGGGGGGGGGAGGGGGTGGGGGGGGGGGGGCGAGGGGAGGGGGGGGGGGGGGGGGGGGGGGGAGGGGGGTCGGGGGGTGGGGGGGGAGAGGGGGGCGGGTGGAGGTGGGGGTGGGGGGGGGGGGGGGCAGAGGGGGCGGGGGGGGGGGCGGGGGCGGGAGGGGGGGGGGAGGGGGAGGGCGGGGGGGAGGGGGGGCGGGGGAGAGGGGGGGGGGAGGGAGGCGTGGGCGTACGGGCGGTGGGGAGGCAAGGGGGCGAGGGAGGCGCGGGGGGTGTGGGGGCGTGCTGGGGGGCAGAGGGGGGGGGGGGGGGGGGGGGGGGGTGGGGGAGGTGGGGCGGGGGTGGGGGGGCGGGGGGTGGTGGGGCGGAAGGAGTGGGGACACGCGGGGGTGGGGGAGAGGGTAGGGGGGGGGGGGGAGGCAGGCGGGGGGCGGGGGGGTGTAGGGGGGGAGGGGGGCGGGGGGGGTGGGGAGATAGGGAGGGGAGGGGAGGGGGGGGGGGGGGCGGGGGTGTAGAGGGAAGGTGTGGGGGGGGAGGGGGGTGAGTGGAAGGGGGGGGTGAGGGGGGGAGGGGGGAGGGGGAGGAGGAGGGGGGGGGACAGAGGGGAGAGGGTGGAGGGAGGGGGGAGGAGGGGGGGCGGGGGGGGGTGGGGGACGGGGTGGGGGAGTGGGGTGGGGGTGGGGGGGCGGGGGCGGGGGGGGGGGGGGGGGGCGGGAGATGGTGGGGGGGAAGGGGGGGGAGGTGGGGAGGGGTCGCGCGCTGCGAGGGGGGTCCAGGGGGCGGGGGCGGGGGCGTGGCTGGGGGGGGCGAGGGGAGGGGGGGAGAGGGGAGTGAGGGGGGGGAGAGGGGGGGTTGGGGGGGCGGGGCGGGGGGCGGGGAGAGGGGGGGGGGGAAGGGGGGGGGGGAAGGGGGGGGGGTGGGGGGGTTGGGGGGAAGGGGGAACGGGGCCGAGGCGAGGGTGGAGGGAGGGCAGGGATTTTTTAGGCGGGGGGGGGGGCGAGGGGAGCGGAGAAGGGGGGGGAGCGGGAAAGAAGGGGGGGGGGAGGATGAAGGGGGGCAAGAGGGCGGGGCGGGGGGCTTTCGGGAGGGGGCGGGAAGGGGGGTGGGGGGGGGGTGGGGGGGGGGTGGGGGGGGGGCGAGGAGGGGGGGGAGGGGGGGGCGAAGGGGGGGTGGGATGGGGTGGGGAAGTGGGGAGGGGGGCGGCGGGAGGGAGAGGGGAGGGGGGAGGAGCGGGTGGGGGGGGGGGGGGGGGCGAGGGGGGCGGGGGAACGGGAGGAAAGGGGTGGGAGGGGGAGGTGAGCGGGGGGACGGGGGGGGGGGGGCGGGGAAGAGGGGGGGGAGGGGCAAGAGGTGTGGGCGAAGGGGGGGGGCGTGGGGGGAGGGTGGGGGGGGGGGGGGGGGGGGGGGGTGGAGGAGGGGGAGGGGCGGGGGGGAGGGGGGGGGAGGAGGGCGGCGGGGGGGAGGGTGTGGGGGGGGTGGGGGGGGGGGGGGGAGGGGGGGGGGCGGGGAGTGAGGGGGAGGGAGAGGGGGGTGGGGTGGAGGTACGGGGGAGAGCCGGGTAGGAGGGCGACTGGGGGGCGGGGGGGGGGGGGGAGACAGGGGGGGTAGGGGGGGGGTTGGGGGAGGGGGAGGCGCGTCGGGGGCGGGGGGGGAGAAGAGTGGGGGGTGGGGTGTGGTCCCAGGGGGGGGAGGGGGGGGGGGGTAGGGGGGGGGGCGGGGGGGGTGGGGGTGAGTGGAAAGGGTGCGGGGCGGGGGGCGGCGGGGGGGGGGGGGGGGGGTAGGGTGAGGGGGGGGGGGGGAGGGTGGGAGGTCAGGGGGTCGGGGTGCAGAGGTGGGGGAAGAGGGGGGGGGGGAGGTGTTGTTGGCGGAGGGGGGGGGGGTGGTGCGGGGGGCGGGGGGGGGGGCGGAGGCGCGGGGGAGTAGGGGGGGGGGGGTAAAGAGGCGGGAAAGCGGGGGGGGGGGGGCGGTGGGGGGGGGGGGGGGGAGGGGAGGGGGAGGGGTCGGGGGGGGAGGGGGGAGGGAGGTAGGGGGGAGGGGGGGGGGCAAGCGGCAGGGGGCCGGGGGGGGAAGGGGGGGTGGGGGGGGAGGGGGGGGGAGGGTGGGGGGGTGGGGGGGCGGAAGAGAGCGAGAGGGAAGGGGGGGGGGGGGTGGGAGGCAGGGGGGGGGGGGAGCGGAGCGGGGGGGTAGGGGGTCGGGGAGGGGGGGGGGGAGAGGGGCGAGGAGGGGGGGGGGGGGGGGGGGGGGAAAGGGGGGAGCGGGGTGTTGCGACGGAGGGAGGGGGGGGGGGGAGGGGGGGGGGGGTGGGACTAAGGCGGGGGGGGGGGGGTGGGGGGGGGGGGGCGGGGGGGGGGGGGACGACAGGCGGAAGGGGGGGTTACGGGACGGGGGCGAGGGCGGGGCGGATCGGCGGTGGGGGGGGGGCATGGGGGGGGGGAAGTGGGTGGGGGGGTGAGAGGGGACGGGGGGGGGGGGGGGGGTGGGGGGGTCGGGAGGGGGAGGGGGGGAGGGGCAAGGGGGGGGTGAGAAAGGAGGGGGGGGGGAAGTAGTGGGAGGGGGGGTGGGCGGGGAGGGGAGGGGGGGGGGAGCGCGGTGAGGGTGGGGGGGAGGGGGGGGGGAGCGGGGGAGGGGGGTGGAGGGGGGGGCACGGGGGGGGGGGGGGGGGGGGGGAGGGGAGGGGGGAGGGGTGGGGGAGGGGGCGGGGGGGGGGGGACGGAGGGGGAAGGCGGAGGGAGGGGGGAGGGGCGCGGCTGGGGGGGGGGTAGGAGCGGGGGGGGAGGGGGGGGGGAGGGTAGTAGAAGTGGGGTGGGGGGGAGGGGGAGGGGGGGGGGCGGGGGAGAGGGGGGGGGGGGGGGGGAGGGGGGGGGAGGGGGAGGTGGGGGAGGGGAGAGGAGGGGGGAGGGGGGGGGGAGGGCGTTAGGGGGGGGGGGTGGGGGGGGAGGGGAGGGTGGGTGGGGTGAAGGGGGGGGGTGAGGAGGAGCAGAGGGGGGGGGGGTTAGAGGGGGGGGGGGGGGGAGGACGGGGGGGGGGGGGGGGAGGGGCGGGGCGGGGGGGGGGGGGTGGGGGAGGAAGGAGAGGGGGGAAGGGGGGGGGGGGAGGGGGCGGGGGGGTGGAGGAGGGGGAGAGGGGGCTAGGGGGAGAGGGGGTGGGGGGGAGGTCGGGGGGGGCAGTGAGGGCGGGGCGGGGGGAGGGGAGGGCGGGGGGGTGGGGCGCGGGGCTGGGAGTGCGGCGGGGGGGGGGGGGCGGGGGTGCGGGGGGCGGGCGTCGGCGTGGAGGGGGGGGGGGGGGGAGGGGTGGGGGGGGGGTAAGGGGGGGGGAGGGGGACGGGCGGGGGGGCGTGGGGGAGGGGCGCGGTGGGGTGTTAGCGAGGGGGGTTGGGGGGGGGGGGGAGCTGGGGGGGGGGGCGGGGGGGGGGGAGAGGGGGGGTGAGGAGGGCGGGGGGGGGGCCCGTGGTGGGGGGGGGGGGAGGGGGGGTGGGAGGGGGGGGGGGGGGGGCGGGCGGGGGGGGGAGGAGGGTGGGGGAGGGAGGGGGGGGGGGGGGGCGGGGGGGGAGAGAAGGGGGGGGGGGGTAGGGGGCAGGGGGGAGCACGGGTGGGGAGGGGGGCAGCAGGGGAGCGCGTGGTAGGGGGGGGCACGGGGGGGGGAGGGGGGGGCGGGGGGACGGGGGGGGGGGGGGGAGGGGGGAGTGGGGTGTGGGGCGGGAAGGCGGGGGGGAGGGTGGGGATGGGGGGGGGGGAGGCGGGGGAGGAGGTGGGGTGTGGGGGGGGGGGGACGGGAAGGTGCGGGGGCGTGGAGAGGGGTTGGGGGCGGGGGGGGAGGAGGGAAGGGGAGTGCAGAAGGGCGGAAGGGGGGGGGGGAGCGGGGAGGGAGGAGAAGGGAGGAAGATCACGCCGGGCGGGGGGGGGGGGTGAGGAGACGGGGGTGTGCGGGGGGGGGGTTGAGGGGGGGGGAGGGGGGGGACGGGGGGGGGGAGGCGGGGAGGAGGGGGTAAAGGGGGGGAGAGGGGGGGGAGGGGGGCAGGGGGGGAGGGGCGGAGGGTGGGGAGGGGGGGGGAAGTCGGGGGAGGGGGGGCAAGAGGGGGGGGTGGGGGGCGAGGGGGAAGGTGAGGGGGGGAGGGGAGAGGGGGGGGGGGGGGGGTGGAGGGGGGGGGGGGGAGGAGATGGGGAGGCGGGGGGGGGACAGGGCGGGGGGGGGAGGGGGGGGGGGGGGGGGCGGGTGGGGGGGTGGGGGTGGGAGGGGGTTGGCAAGGGAGGGGGGATGGGGGGAGCGGGGGAGCGGAGGGAGTGGGGGGCGTGCGGGGGGAGGTGGTGGGGGTGGGGGGGGGGGGGGGGGAGGGGGGGGGGAGGAGTGCGGTGGGGGGTGGGGGAAGGGGGCGTGGGGGGGGGGCGGAGCAAGGGGGCGGGGGAGGGGTGGGGGTGCTCGGGAGGGGGAGTGGGGCGGGCGGTGGGGAGGGGGGAGGGGGGGAAGGGGGGGGGCGGGGCAGGGGAGGGGTAAGGGGGGGGGGGGGGGTGTGGGGGGGGAGGGGGGGGGGGGGAGGAGGGGCGGGGGCCGCGGGTGGGGCGGGGAGGCGGTGGGGGGGGTAAGTGGGGGGGGGGGCGAGGGGCAGGGAAAAGGCGGGGGTGAGGGGGTGGGAGGTGGTTGGTGCTGGTTTGGGTGTGCGTTCGTGATACCGTTGTCACGGGTCTTGGGGGTTGGTGAGGATGCGGGGAGGGATGATGGTGTTGGGGCGATGTGAGTGTGGGGGTGGGTGGTGTGGGGGGGGCTGAGCGTGGTGAGGGTGGAGGGGGGGGGCGGAAGTAGAGTGGGTCGTGCAGAGTTGGTGGTGGGAGGGGGGTGGCTGGTCTGTGGGGTAGGGAGAGAGGGGTGGGGGAGGCTGATGTGTGGGTGGAGGGGGCGTGTGGAGGGTGTGCGGGTAGCGGGTGGATTTGTTGTATTTTTACTTTATTTTGTGTATAAAGGTTTTTTATTTTGAATCTTTACTTTATCTTTATTTATTATTAATCTTTATTATTCTTATAGGTATATTCTTTTTATTGTTCTATAGTTTAATTCAAACATTATTTATCCTTATGTATTTTTTTTATTTATTCTTTTCTCTATTTTATTATTTTTTTTTTCTAGAGGTCTTGGTTGATTGACGCAACCTACCCCGAAGTCTCTATTCATGTCGCTATTCTCTTAGGACAACACTAGTCAGTTTTTCCTATCCTCGCATTTTTTACCTTAATTATTTTATAAACCCGCGAGGGGGATAACATGCTTGTTTTTAAAAATAGAAACAATGGGACCCGAAAATGTTACTAGTAGCCTTGCGATTATTATAGTTAGCTTAACTCGCTAATTAAAAGACCGCGGAAATTCATGAATTTGTTATACTAATACGGGTTATGAGTTAGACGCTTATACAGAAATAGTACTATTTTGAGGTTGCAACCTCCAATCCATGACGACTGGGCTATCGTCTCGTGTCGGGGAAAGACACTACGGATGCGTTGTATAGAGAGTAATATGCACACATAGCTGAGGGGGTGTATTGTGTGGCATTCGCTTTTTAGATTGGTATTAACCGTTCAATGTCATGAGGTTATAATAATCCACTTAAACTTTGTAGATCACATCGTTTATGTCTTGATGATTTTGAGAAATGATACTTGTGTTCGGAATTTATTATATATATATAAACTCTATGGATTAACTCAACATTATTGTTGAATTTTTAGCATGTTTTATCTCAGGTCCTTGAAGGTAATTCGGTGATGAAGATTTTGGAGAAGCTAATGAAATAAATATTTTGAAGGCCCATTTAAAGAAAATCATTCGAAGAAAATATTTGAAAATGATGTATTGATTATGAAAATATTTGGGACCTATGTTGTGAAACTTTTTATTTCGAATGGTTATATTTAAAAACGTCTCTTTTTGAGTCGTTTTCTATGCTTGAGTTATTGTATTATGACGTAGCACCCCGAATGACCCTTCCGCTGATATATGAAAAATAGGGGTGTTACACAGAGGTATATTATGAGGTGAGTAGGAATTAACATGTATTTAAAGCATTCTTGGAGAGGAGTTTGATTCTTTCAGTAAAATATTTGTTTACAACATGGATCAACTAGAAAATAACTTGACCAGGAGGATTTTCATAGATGTCTTTCCAAGACATGCTTGGCAGTGCTCAAGAAACAGTTTGAGACATTCTTATATCACCAACTTCCTCTAGACTCTTCCGATTATTCTTCGAATTATGAAAGTTATGAGAGCATATTTCTTGAGTACACTCAAGATGACACTCAATCTTTCCAAAGCAATATTCTCCACTATCTAGATGGTATAGAACAAAGAATTAATGCGAGAGCACATCATGAAAAGGAATTGCAGATAAAAGAAAGTGAGCGGAATTGAGGAAACTGGATCGGGGACAGTGTGAGATGGAGGACGTTGGACGATGTTTTTTTCCTTATCTTTTAACATGTATGGGAAAATGGCAAAGGTTGAATGAGTTCCGAAATGCAGAACAGAAACGCTAATACAGAAGTGTAAATGCTTGCAGTTCAAGCAAAATTAGAATGTTGACAATGGAGAGATCAGTAAGGATGCTTCAGAGATTGATACCAATGTTGCCAAATATTCTCATGACAAAGACAACATAACTGTGGTACAAAGTGTAACAATATTGCTAACCCATTTCACACACTACACATGGATCGAATGAGATAAAGAGAAGAAAGAAAAGAGAGTTTAGAGAGAGAGAGATGTAGAGAAAGAAAGCTAAAATGAAGAAATGGAAGGATCTAGTAAGTAAGAAATGAACCAACACCCTCCTAACATGCTAGGAGGGTGGTATTTATAGTACCAAAGGGATCGGCTCCCTTGGGCTTTCTATGGGCCGATCCTAAACAACAAATGGGCTTTAAGCCCGAAACCTAGGCCCAATTAGCATAAAGTACTTTTCTTGTTTAATATCTGGCCTATTTACAAGGTTCGTCGAATACTTAATGACCATCACTTATAAACTAAGGCTAACAATCTCCCCCTAAGGGGTGGTCATTGCACATATGGCTTCACTTCTTGTGACGTCTTGAATCTTGGAATTTTGTATTCTTAGGAATTCCTGTAAGGTTTCTTTTGCATGCTTACGATATTGGATCTTAATCTTTATCTTGATATATTTTGACTTTATCTTGATATCTTGGTCTTTAGACTTGAGATTATCTTAGATACTTCTTGACAGGAACACTTTTTAACCAACATACTCATACTTTGACATCATTTGAATGCTGATAATCTTCCTCAACATAGACCTTGTGACATGATCTACTTGTAATCATGTACTTGATGTTCTTTGAGGAAGTTCTTGTTTATTAGAGCTTGCAAAAGTGTATCTTTGAAGTACAGAGTTGTCTTCAAGTCTTGATTGATGCCTTTAAATGTATCCTTGAACTTTGAGTATAAGCATGTGGGCTAGACTGCTAAACAGTTGAAATGTGGTAGTTATGCCATCGACTAATCCTGCATGTTTAAGGTATTGATAAACAACAGATATGGATGAATATGTATTTGTCATTTTGTCGATTTTAGGTTGCGATAGCCACGATTCCCTGTTTTATAGTATAAATATTATACCCGTGATCAGGTAGATTAAAAGAATCTCCTTGATAGGGTTTTACAGCTGTACTAGCTTGTTCTCATTACCGGAACATCTCAAAGTAGACAACACAATAAGAATGAATTAGTTAGTTACTATCTGACTGTTTGAGTCTTCAAAACCTGTTCAGTCTTCCCATGCCCAGATGCCCTTTTGAGGCTGCCACAATGAAGATGAGATCGACCTCATAGAAATATGAAGTTCTTAGAAGTCTAAAGAAAACTTGCTTGAAAATCAGTCGACATGTTAATGGGTAAATAATTTTTTAAACACATCGAAAGTTTTATATTTTCAAAAAGCATTCGTCAATTCTCATTGATTCACACAGATTATATTTGCGTCTGTGTTGGACTCTTGTACAACTTGTGTTCTTGATGATGTACAACAAGTGTATTTGGAATTGTGTCATAATGAGATTTATTGATTGATCTCGTTGGCTCTAGACTCTATTAGTGCACTTTTTTTATTTGGTGATTGAAGATTTGAGCGGACTGCCATATTTTCAATATCTATAATCTCGAAGTGAGAAGGTTTATAGAAGCGTGTTGTACTCCGTGAGAAATGAAACAAACTTCTTTTGAGAGAAGCCTGAGTAGTTGGGAAGGTTGTGCATTGCATCACTGGGTCCATGATGACTTATGACTTATCTTCAATACTAGAATCATCATTATAATTACCAATAGATTATGCATTGACCAGGTTTCTGCCTAAGTGAATGGAGGGCTTCTTTCTTTACACCCTTTATCCTTACAATTCTTTTTCATTCTTCAACCCTTTCAATGTTAAACCAACGCGTCCTCACTATCACCATGTTGGGATTATTCCGGTGATAACTCATGCCTTGGATAACATTTTTCTCGTTCTTACTTTACTCCTTTTTTCAATCATACCTAAGGACTTCTACTCTATCTATTGGTATAACACCCTGTGTTTTCAAGTCATTGACGACGTCGATAAATCTACTATTTATTTTTAGTGTTGTACGCGTTTGCTTTAAATCATAAATGTTAAGCTAAATCGCGTAAGCTAAAAATTAGCGTTTAATATAAACGGGCATCAAACAATTAAATATTTACATCAAGCAAGGGTTATATAATTATCTTGAGGATAATTATTAACTTTGTTCATTTAATTTTTATCGGATACGTAAAGTGTATACATTTCGCGATAAATTGGGTTTAGGCACTCCCGGAACAACAAAAACTTTTCTACGCTTCAACAAATACCCACATTTATACCCAATACATAAAATTTACTCAAATATATCATGTATAGCTAAATTATGCCGAAATTCTTGCAATGGATACAAAGTTATACAAGAAATATAAAGAAAACTCTCCATTTGGTCAATATGACACCATGCTTCATTAATGCCCACAATGCCTTGTTTCTTTGACTAGAGCATTCCTAAGACCATGACCCATCCATAAGTCTATAATATGTTCCCTTGACTAGGATCTTACTCCATTAATATCATGTATACAATAAGAGAGATAGAATACATGTTTAGCACTTAGTAAAAATCAAACAAAAACCCTCTTTTGAGTCCCTAAGAGCTCACGGTCACAACCAAGACCAAACCAACCTAAACCATATAATATAAAACCCAAACACATTATAACCAATATCTAACGGACATAACATTACTCCCCCCCCCCCCCCCCCCCCCCCCCCCCCCCTATATTTTTATATATACACGCCCCCCCCCCCCCCTGCTATTTCCAACCATTGGAATCACCATTCCAAGCATTACGCAAAGGAAAGATATGTTAGGGTTTTTATTAAGTAAACAAGGGGGTTATTTTTTTATTTTTTTTTTTTTTCTTATGTTTTTTTTTTGTTTTTTTTCTTAAGTGCAAAGCTGGGGTTTTGAGTCTATAACGGGTTTAGCATTCATTTCTCATCTCATTACATCATCCATAAGGTTTCATAATTCATTTATACTTTTTATTATCATTATTTTATGGGTTATATGTTATATTTGGCTAAATCAACCATTAAGGACTTTTAATTATGTAAAAAGAGTAACACTTATGTTTAGGAAATTCATGCTCTTTTCATATGTCATTGGTCATATATAGCATGAAATAATGGATTATAATTATGATAAATGTTTGTTTAAAGTATTAACTGTTTAGTTTATATAATTAGGGTTTATAAAGTTAATAAAACAAACTTTATATAAATCAATACACTTGGGTAATAAAGCGTTTTATTTCGTGTTTCATACAGTATGTAGGAGACTAATATAAAATAATGCGCTCAGGACGGATTCAAAAATGATAAGAAACTCGAAAAAACCGATTTACAACGAAAAAGATACTGTTAATTACGAGTTACTACAAAGAAATACTTTTATAAAACGATTTCTATTAAAAACACTATTCATTACAGCAACTTCAGTTTTTTAAAAACATCAAAATATGCATATAACTTTTATTACGAGATCGTATCGAAAGAATCGCTAAAACGAAACTAATAATGAATAAACTACGAATTTTCGATAATAAAAGTTTATAAAAGTAATTTTATAAACTATGAACAGTAAAAGTACTATTCATCAGCGGACCCAACTTTGTAAAATATAATAAATCTTTTAATAACGGAGACGTACTCGAAGGAATCACTAAAATCGGGATTAAAACGAATAAGTTATTACGATTACAAGTTTACGCTAATTAAACCTCTTAAAACGACTCTAAACTAGCTGTCCGTGAACAGTAAATCACTTTCATCGGAGAATAGATCAAAAAACTTGAAGAAATGTAATATTTTGATCACTGTCTTACTACGAAGACGTGGGCATAAGAAACGTCAAAATCGGGCTTAAAACGCAAAAGTTATGCTAGTTTTACTAAAACGGTAATTATAAACGTTTTAACTTATTAAACACCATTTTACCAAAACCATTAGTTGGTGATTGAGCTATATAGAATATTATGTGGTTATCGAAGTACTATATTACTAGGGAGTTTCATAATGAGGCCTCTTCGGATGGCGTATCGACGAGTTGTTGGATTTACGATTTAAAGTGTCCTAACTCCTCGAACGTCATGTCATGACCTCTTAAATTATGATTAGGCGCCGAACGATTGTACGATGTAACAACTATAAGATTATATTTAAGTACTCGGTACTTATACGACCTATGATAATTTAGGTTGCATTCGATCTTTTACGTGACGCTTTATCTGCGATATTTGGATTATCAGAACTCAAGGTGAGTTCATAGCCCCACGTTTTACATGATTTGTTTTATAAGTTTTGGGGTGAGAACATGCTTGTTTACAAATGCATTTACATGGTTGATTACAAATTGAATTATGCACTTCTTTACTTGTCATGCGATGAGATACAATACTTGGTTTACTTTTTGGACGTAAACACATACTTGATTTTTAAGAATAATTACGGATTGGCTTAGGTTTTCATGAAACTGATAAATCTCTTGGATGTGTGAGGCCGCGGAATGTTATAAAATAGATCTATGGGGATGACAACCCTACGTTGGGTGATTAGCTCTACTAGTTCGAGATCGAACTAAAACGCATCGTTATAATCATGTCGGATTTCGCGGGATTGGTGTCTACAGGGCCAACAATGAATACTAATTGAACTTTTACCGTGCCTTGAATAAAGTGGCATACATATAAGTCTATTCGCAGTTCCATGACTTAGCGTAATCGTTAATCATTTCTCTACATACTTAAAAACATTATGGGATATTGTGCTCATTATAATATCTACTTGAAGCATTTTTGGATATTGTGTTCATTATAATATCTTACTTGAACATTTTGGTGATATCTTGTTCCTTTAACAATATATACTTGAACTTTAGGTTTTTAGTATAAGGAAACATATATAGGTCAGTTTATGTGTTGCAAGTCTTGAATGGGCGAGAATCTTTTGTAACACAGTAGGACCTATATATATAGTTTTGGGATTTACAATTATACTTACGAAAACCTATGAACTCACCAACTTTATGTTGACCCTTTTAAGCATGTTTTTCTCAGGTGAAATAGATGCTTGGCCTATTTGAGGAAAATGGGAGTCCAAACTTTTCGAGAATACTTTTCAAACGACACTTAGAGGTCGTTCTCTCATGACTTGTGCAATGGTATTATGAAGTAACGCTCCTGGAAACACATTCCGCTGCGACCCAATTTTGGGGGTGTTACAGATTGGTAATCAGAGCCAAGGTTATAGAGAAACTGGTTGCGTATCCTTACCCTAGACCTAGAACCACTTTCAGTTCTGTAGTGATGGGTCAGCAGGCAGTGATTTCACAGTTGCAGGCAGCTGACCGTAGGAGTCAGGCTGTGACTTCAGAGATGCTACAGGCAGACCATAGGAGGCAGGCAGAGATTGCAGCATTACAGACATTTGACCGTACCCGACAGGAGCAGCTTGTGCAGACTTTGACATTGATGCAGTCACTACAGGGACAGGTGACCACTTTACAGGGACAGGTGACAGCACTGCAGGGACAGCAGGGACCCTCTGGAGGTCCAGCACAGCCAGTTGCACCGGAGGAGGCCGGTAGTAGTTCATAGATCAGGTTATGACTAGTTGTTTTGTATATAGCCTACTAAGTATTACGGGTGACTCCCGGCTAGTAGGGCTCTAGGTTTATGTTGTATTCGTAGCTATCTTTTGTTAGCCGGCTAAGTATTATGGGTTTTATACCCAGCTAGCACGGTAGTAGGATTTGTATTTTCATTTCTTGTATCAAGAAATCGTGTATGTTTTCCATGTATATATAGAATGGTGGTATTATGTCAGGAATGTAATATGTTTTGGTTGTAATCGAATTTGTGTGAATGAATGTCGATTTATCTATACCAGTGTTGAACTCAGTTCAGTTATATATTTCACTGTGGGATGTGATCTTGTTTTATTTATTGTGTATATGTCATGTCATGGTTAAGATTTTATGAAATCTAACGGGTGTTATACTTTTTGTGATTGAAGAAAATGGCACCGAAAAGAACCACGAGGGCTAGACCAGCCCCAGAAACAACAACTACTACCACATCTGTCACCAATGCCCAGCTTCAGGCAATGATTGACCAAGGTGTCACTGCTGCACTGGCAGCACGTGATGCAAACAGAGCTGGCGATGACAGCCATACTTCGGGAACGGGTGTCAGAAGGACTGAACGCGTTGCTCGAGAATGCACTTACCAGGACTTTATGAAGTGTCAACCTCTGTATTTCAAAGGCACTGAGGGAGTTGTTGAACTAACTCAATGGTTTGAAAGGATGGAGACTGTGTTTCGCATAAGCCACTGCTCGGTGGAGAATCAGATCAAGTTTTCTACTTGTACTCTTTTAGCAGGTGCTCTGACGTGGTGGAATTCCCACGTTAGGATTGTTGGTCATGATGCTGCTTATGTGATGACTTGGACAGAACTGAAAAAGAAAATGGCTGACAAGTATTGCCCGAGAAATGAGATGAAGAAGCTTGAGGCTGAGTTATGGAATTTGGAAGTACAAGGTACCGATGTGACAAGGTACAACCAACGTTTCCAGGAGCTGGCTTTGCTGTGTGTTCGAATGTTTCCAGAAGAGTCTGATAAAGTTGAAAGGTATGTCGGTGGGTTGCCCGACATGATTCATGGGAGTGTTGTGGCATCGAAACCAAAAACCATGCAGGAAGCCACGAAAATGGTAACTGAGCTAATGGATAAGAAAATCCGTACTCTTGCTGAAAGGCAGGCTGCAAACAAGAGGAAGTTTGAAGACATTTCCCGAAACAACCAAAACCAACAGCAGCCTTCTAAAAGGCAAAATGTGGCAAGGGCATACACTGCAGCATTTGGAGATAGGAAACCGTACGGAGGATCTAAATCTTTGTGCCCCAAATGCAATTACAACCATGACGGTCCATGCACTCCAAGATGCTACAAGTGCAACAAGGTTGGCCACTTTGCTCGTGACTGTAAGAGCACTACAAATGCCAATGCTGCCAACAACCAGAGGGGTAATGGGACGGGTCAGAAGTCTACTTATCATGAGTGTGGGGCACAAGGACATTTCAGAAGGTATTGTTCAAAGCTGAACAACAACAACAATAACAACAACAACAACAACAACAACAACCGTGGTAACCAAGTTGGGACTAGAAATGCTCAAGCAAAGGTGTATGTTGTAGGCAAGGCGGGAACAAACCTGGACGCGAACGTCGTTACGGGTACGTTCCTCCTCAACAACCACTATGCTTCTGTTTTATTTGATACTGGTGCTGATAGAAGTTTTGTATCCACTGCATTTAGTTCTCAAATTGATATCGCACCGACTGTCTTAGACCATGATTATGCAGTAGAACTAGCTGATGGTAGAATAATTAGCGTTAATACTATCATTCAGAGTTGCACTCTAAATTTTCTGAACCACCCTTTCAACATCGATTTAATGCCAGTAGAGATGGATAGTTTTGACGTTATAATCGGCATGGATTGGTTGTCAAGATATCAGGCCATCATTGTTTGTGCGGATAAGATTGTTCGCATTCCCTGGGGAATAAAAACTTTGATCTTTCATGGTAACAGGAGTAACCGGGAACACGAGACTCGATTAAACATCATCTCGTGCACGAAGACGCAGAAGTATATGCTAAAGGGATGTTAGGTCTTTTTGGCACATGTTACTATGAAGAAGGTGGAAGACAAGTCAGAAAAGAAGCAACTTGATAGTGTACCGATCGTTCAGGATTTTCCTGAAGTATTTCCCGAGGACTTGCCGGGTCTTCCTCCGACTCGCCAAGTGGAATTCCAAATTGATTTGATACCCGGTGCTGCACCTGTAGCACGTGCACCTTACAGATTGGCGCCTTCTGAAATGAAAGAGTTATCGGAGCAACTGAAAGAACTGTCCGACAAGGGTTTTATAAGGCCCAGTTTCTCACCTTGGGGAGCTCCGGTCTTGTTTGTCAAGAAGAAGGATGGATCATTCCGGATGTGCATTGATTACCGGGAATTAAACAAGCTGACAGTGAAGAATCGTTATCCACTTCTAAGGATCGATGATTTATTTGATCAACTCTAAGGATCCAGTGTTTATTCGAAGATAGACTTGCGATCTGGTTATCATCAACTTAGAATACGAGAGGGGGATATCCCAAAGATGGCGTTTAGGACTCGGTACGGTCATTATGAGTTCCAAGTGATGCCATTTGGCTTGACTAACGCACCGGTGGTATTTATGGACCTCATGAACCGCATGTGCAAGCCATACCTGGATAAATTCGTGATTGTATTTATCGACGATATCCTCATTTACTCGAAGAACAAGAAAGAGCATGAAGAACATCTTAGGACGATTCTAGAATTGCTTAAGAAGGAGGAGTTGTACGCCAAGTTCTCCAAATGTAATTTTTGGAGTCCTAAAGTACAGTTCCTAGGTCACGTGATTGATAGTGAAGGCATTCACGTGGATCCCGCCAAGATCGAATCCATTAAAGATTGGGCATCTCCTAAGTCGCCAACGAAGATTCGTTAATTTTTAGGTCTTGCTGGGTATTATCGAAGATTCATTGAAGGGTTTTCGAAGATCGCCAAACCAATGACCAAGCTCACCCAGAAGAAGGTTAAGTTTGTTTGGGGCGATAAACAAGAAGCAGCTTTTCAACTGTTGAAGCAAAAATTATCTAGTGCACCAATCCTGGCCTTACCTGAGGGAAGTGAAGACTTTATCGCATACTGCGATGCTTCAAAAAAGGGTTTGGGCGCTGTGTTAATGCAAAAGGAAAAGGTTATCGCTTATGCATCACGCCAACTGAAGATCCATGAGAAAAACTATACAACACATGATTTGGAACTTGAAGCAGTAGTGTTCGCTCTCAAGATTTGGAGGCACTACCTGTATGGAACCAAGTGCACGGTGTTCACTGATCATAAGATTCTACAACACATTCTTAATCAAAAAGAGTTGAACATGAGGCAATGACATTGGTTGGAGTTGCTTAGCGATTACGATTGTGAGATTCGCTATCACCCGGGAAAGGCAAACGTTGTTGCTGATGCTCTAAGCAGAAAGGAGAGAGATCAACCATTAAGAGTTCGAGCCTTAGTCATGCCTATTGGCTTGGATCTTCTTAAACAAATTTTGAAAGCTCAAACAGAAGCACAAAAACTAGAGAACATCAAGAACGAAGATGTTGGAGGAATGTTGGTTGAAAACGCCAAAAATCGAAATTTTGAAAGCTCAGACGGAAAAGTTGGAACCCCGTGCGGATGGAACTCTATGCCTCAATGGCAGGAGTTGGCTACCCTATTATGGCGATTTGCAGACGGTGATCATGCACGAGTCCCACAAATCGAAATACTCTATACATCCGGGTTCCGACAAGATGTACCATGATATGATGAAGCTATATTGGTGGCCCAATATGAAAGCCGACATCGCTACCTATGTTAGCAAGTGTCTGACGTATGCAAAGGTCAAAGCTGAACATCAAAGGCCATCAGGATTGTTGGTACAACCTAAAATACCCCAATGGAAGTAGGACAATATCACCATGGATTTTTTCACAAAGCTTCCCAAATCACCGCAAGGTTTTGATACCATTTGGGTGATCGTTGACCGACTCACCAAGTCTGTAATCTTTGTACCGATGAGAGAAACAGATCCCCTGGAGAAACTAGCAAGATTGTTCCTGAAGGAAATGGTCGCGAGACATGGAATCCCCGTCTCAATCATCTGCAATCGTGACCCTAGGTTTGCATCAAGATTCTAGAGGACTCTCCAGAAGGCTTTGGGTACTAGCTTAGACATGAGTATAACATATCATCCAGAGACTGATGGACAAAGCGAGAGGACAATTCAAACTCTTGAGGATATGCTACGTGCTTGCGTGATCGACTTTGGAAAAGGATGGGTTAACCATTTGCCGTTAGTCAAATTTTCATATAACAATAGCTATCATGCTAGCATTAAGGCAGCACCATTCGAAGCACTGTATGGTAGAAAATGTCGTTCACCTGTTTGTTGGGCTAAAGTCGGAGAGGTTCAACTCACTGGTCCAGAGATAGTGCAAGAAACTACCGAGAAGATTGTTGTGATCAAGCATAGAATGCAAGCTGCTCGTGATTGCCAGAAGAGTTATGCAGATTTGAAGCGTAAGCTGATGGAATTTCAAATTAGGGATAAGGTTATGCGTAAGGTTTCGCCTTGGAAAGGGGTTGTACGTTTCGGCAAATAGGGGAAGTTAAACCCCAGATATGTCGGACCTTTCAAAGTGATAAAAAGGGTTGGATCCGTTGCTTACAAGCTTGAGCTTCCGGAGGAGCTGAGCAGGGTTCACAATACTTTCCATGTGTCCAACCTGAAAAAGTGTCATGCCGAGGAACCTTTAGCCGTTCCATTGGATGGACTACACTTTGATGACAAGCTTCAGTTTGTTGAGGAACCTGTAGAGATTATGGATCGTGAGGTCAAACAGTTGAGGAAAAGCCGTGTACCAATTGTCAAGGTTCGATGGAACTCCAGGAGAGGTCCTGAGTTCACGTGGGAACGTGAAGACCAATTCAAGAAGAAATACCCGCATCTCTTTGCAAAGGCCGCACCGTCGTCAAGTGCTGCATTGTAAGCCTTGAGGACAAGGCTCGTCTAATGGGGGAAGACTATAATACCCCATGTTTTAGGGTTATTGATGTCGTCAATAAGTTCGTTATTTATTTTTAGTATTGTACGCGTTTGCTTTTAAGTTTAAAGTGTTAAGTTAAATCGCGTAAGCTAAAAATTATCGTTCAATGTAAACGGTCATCAAACAATTAAACGTTTACGTCAAGCAAGTGTTAAGTAATTATTTGGAGGATAATTATTAACTTTGTTCATTTTATTTTTATTGGTTATGTAAATTGGATACGTTTCGCGATAAAATACGTTTAGGCATTCCCGGAACCATCAAAACTTTTCTACGCTTCAACAAATACCCACGTTTGTACCCAATACCCAAAATTTATTCAATATTATCATATTTGGCTTATTGTGGCCGGATAGGGAGATAAAAACCAAGAAAGAACCAAAGAAATTACAAGTTGAGAACACATCTCCATGTTTTCATGGGATGTTCTCAACTTAAGGGGACACATAGATATTTTGGTGATACAAAGACCAAGGACTTCCCTAGAAATCCTATATGTGTTCCTTGGACTTTGTTAAATATGTATAAGATACATGGAATACAAGAGATAAAATACACATTGCATTTCCTTAACCAAAAATCAAAACTATCTCTCCCTTGTTCTCTCTTTTAAGCTACGGCATCAAGCACCCCTTTAACTAAATCCATACCTTGATTTTCTAAGAGCATACACACATACACACATCCATCCTAATATATTCTAAGATGTTTCCAAGTATTGGTTAGCCTTTTACAAGTAATAATCAAGAAAAGGAAAGATTAGGGTTTCATAACCTAATCTAGGGTTTCACATTTGTAAGCTTTTGATTCTAATCTAAACAAGGGTTTAGATTGTATTAGTCATCATCTTCATTCACCATAAGGTCATCTAGAACTCTTTATGTTCTTATAATTTTCATTATATGCATATGTTAGTTCTATTATAGCTTAAATCACCATTTAGGATTTTTAACATGTAAAAGGAGTTTTTACTTGTTGTCATCATTTTGTACACTTTTATATATCTTATGATGTTAAAGGTATCATATTAAAATGGATGAGAAAGTGTTGTATCATGTTGTTTTGGTGTGAAGATGACTATGTACTAATTAGGGTTTTAAAAGATCATTTAAT